>CAUYON010152063.1:0-19685 GCA_963573935.1 Arctocebus calabarensis | reverse complement strand
TCAAAACTACTTTGAGATATCACCTAACTCCAGTAAGATTAGCCTACATAACAAAATCCCAAAACCAGAGATGTTGGCGTGGATGTGGAGAAAAGGGAACACTTCTACACTGCTGGTGGAAATGCACACTTATCCGTTCCTTTTGGAAGGATGTTTGGAGAGTACTTAGAGATCTATAAATTGACCTGCCATTTGATCCTATAATTCCTTTACTAGGTATATACCTAGAAGACCAAAAATCACATTATAACAAAGACATCTGTACCAGAATGTTCATTGCAGCCCAATTCATAATTGCGAAGTCATGGAAGAAACCCAAGTGCCCATCGATCCAAGAATGGATTAATAAATTGTAGTACATGTATACCATGGAATATTATGCAGCCTTAAAGAAAGATGGAGACTTTACCTCTTTCATGTTTACATGGATAGAGCTGGAACATATTCTTAGCAAAGTATCTCAAGAATGGAAGAAAAAGTATCCAATATACTCAGCCCTACTATGAAGCTAATTTATAGCTTTTGTATGAAGGGTATAACCCAACTATAGCACAAGAATATGGAGAAAGGGGCAAGGGTAGGGAGGGGAGGAGGGAGGTTGGAGTGGAGGGAGGGTAATCGGTAGGGCCACACCCATGGTGCATCTTAGAAGGGTACAGGCGAACCTTACTAAAATGCAGAATACAAATGTCTTCATATAATAACTGAGAAAATGCCAGGAAGGCTATGTTAATCAGTTTGATGAAAATAGTTCAGATTGTATATGAAACCAGCACATTGTACCCCTTGTTTACACAATTTGTACACAGATATGATTTAATCATAAAGACAATTAAAAAAAAACCATTTGGAGCCATAAGGGCTATAGCCGATGTCAAAAGGCCTATTAGGGTCTGCGCCTGTGGCTCCAGTGGCTAAGGCGCCAGCCACTTACACCTGAGCTGGCAGGTTCAAATCCAGCCCAGGCCCGCCAAACAACAATGATGCCTGCAACCAAAAAATGGCCAGGCGTTGTGGTAGGTGCCTGTAGTCCCAGCAACTTGGGAGGTGGAGGCGAGAGACTCGCTTAAGCCCAGGAATTGGAGGTTGCCGTGAGCTGTGATGCCACAGCACTCTATTCAGGGTGACAGCTTAAGGCTCTGTCTCAAAAAAAATAAATAAATAAAAGCCTATTAGACTAGACACTGAGGCTTAAGAAGGTTAAGGTGCCTGACCAAAATCGTGCAGTCACTGGGCAGTCGACCTGGGAATCAAACTCACGTCCATATTTCGAAATCCCAAATCAAGCATAAAATCATGTCTTCAAAAAAATCCCTCTGGGTCTCAAGTCCCCATCAGGACAAGGACAAAGCTATATCATTTCAAAGCACCAGAGATGCTTTAAAGATCTCAGCATTGCAAATATATTAAGTGAAGTAAAGAAGATCTGCATGCCCTTAGCAAATTGACCCCAATCCTGCTCACAGGATCTAGGAACTGATACCTATATGAAGAGACAGCACCTTTCGCCACCCAGCCTGAAGTGTGCAATGATGAATATTGGATCAGAGTCATATCTATTAAAGTCCAATCAAGGTGATGGTTGGACCCCCTGTCTTGCTTCAACTGATAGGTTTGAGCACCTGCTTAGACCAAGCCCCATGCCAAGGGCTGGGTACACAGTGGTTAATAAAATGGCATTCTCAGTAAAAGAGACACATGTTGATCAGTAAACCACCAATAAATTGTATGTAATTACAAACTGTGATGAATATAATGAAGGTAAATAGGTGGATTTTATGAAAGAGAATGATAGTCGGGGTTTTATTAAATAGTAAAAAAGTACTACATAGCCCCCAAGTTGTTGTCTCTGCGAAAGGCTGTGTCTTAGAAAAAAGTTTGCCCTAAGGTCAAAAACTGAGCACTTACAGGCTCAAACACATCTCCAGTGAACCCTCTGCAGCTTTAAGGAAAAGTCCATCATAGGTAGAGCAGAGAGTGATGAATCTCCAATGGGGAAGTACCAGCTGGGCATGTATTACCATATGAGGATAAGACCCACAAGGGGGGCTGTCTTCTACTGATCTACCCAAAGGTAAGAGGGAGTGAGCAGAAGGCAGAAATCAATACTGCCCATGAGCAGTTAGTAAGCATTGGCTCATGACGCCACACACTAGTCACAACAGTAGAAATGGCAACATATGTCCACATAAAGCCTTGAACATAGATGTTCATTGCAGCTTTATTATTATAGTCTAACACTAGAAACAACCAAAATGTTCATCAACATGAATGGATAAATACATTGCATATTTGTGAAATGGAATATTAGTCAGCAATAAAGGGGAATGCACTACAGATGTACAAAATAGCCTTGGTGAATTTCACAGACCTTATGCAGAGTGAAAGCAACTGGATACAAAAGAATACATGGCACATGATTCTCTTTGTAGAAAATGCTTTTTCAATGTTTTATACAAGTATTTTTTTTTAATTCCAAAATTTTAAGAGGATACAAATGTTTTTGTTGCATGGATGGCTTCCATAGTACGAAAGTTGGGACTTTCACTGTGCCCATCATCAGAATAGTGTTCATTGTGCCTGATAGTTTTACCCTTCATCTTTCCCTACCCACTCCCACTCCATGGGAGCCAGACAAAACTAATCTGTGATGTTGATTATTGGTTTACTAATCTGGTGATGTTTATTAAACCAGCATTTGCCTGGAACAGAGCAAGAACAGAAGAGAGGCAGGGGAAGAAACTGAGTGAAAAGAGAGAGACATTAAGAGAATATTCTGAGGAGGTGGTCGGATGATAGTTACATGGGTTGGTGACCTGTATATTAGCAAGCATGCATAAATTTTGTTGCATGTAAATTATATATCAAAAAAATTGACTTTTTAAAAATGTTCCTCATTATTTCAACTTTGTACAATATTCTTTCAGAAGCTGAAACAAGTTCCTTAGAAGGAAAGTCAACACCATGACAGTGCCATATCCAAAAGCACCCTGCCGTCCTGACATTTAATTAATGGCTGGTGAATGCCAGCACTTCCTGGCATCCTGTCCACTGTCTGAGACTTAAGGACATCTTCTTCTACCCCAACTAGCAGCAGCCAGCCCCAGAACCTCCAGTGACCATTTCCTTTAGGAGGCCTGCCAAGCTCTCATTCACATATAGACCAACACTGCCAGGCCAGACGCCCCTGGTGGTCAGTCAGACTAGGACCCCTTTGAGGAAAGTAAATTATGAGAATGAGGCTTCTACCCTACAAAACTCAATGTTTTCTTACTTAGCAAATGTTGAGAACATTGTTCACTAGTGTATCTTGTCCTGGTACAAAGAAACACAGAGGAATGCTGGTTTTAATCACAGGATTAACTGTGCTGAACTGTTTTTCATCTGTGGATGCAGATTCCTCTTTTTGCATTAGCTGCTCTTATGTTAAATATGAACACACACACACACACCCACCCCCCGTCTAGCAGGTGTGCACGCAGTTTATCCATTAACCTCACCCAGGCTTCAAACTTATTTCCCTGTCACTATTTTCTTTCTATTTTAATTTCCTTAATGATTTTATTTCTATAGGCTTTTCAACAGTTTCAGGTTCACAGCACCATTAAGCAGAAAGTACGGGTTCTCATCCCCGCTCTTGCCCTGGGCACACAGTCTCTCCCGCTGTTCACATTCCTCGCTGGACAGGCATGTTTGTCGTATTCTGTGACTCTCCACTCATGAATCCTTTTCCCCTTAAATGCATCATTTACATTGGGGCTCCCTCTTGGTGTTGTAGGTTCCATTGACATGTGCATAGTGACATGTATCTGCCATTACAATGTCATACAGAGTAACTGCACTGCCCAAAAAACCCTCTGTGCTCTGCCTCGTCATCCTTTCCTCCTCCCTAACCCCTAGAAAACACTGATCTTTGTTCCATCTTCCTGATCATGTCTATTCCAGAATGTCCTAGAGTTGTAGTCATTTATAGGTACCCTTTCAGATTGGCTTCTTTCACTTGGTAATAGGTATTTCAAGCTCCTCTGCACCTTTTCAAGGTTTGATAGCTCATTTTTTGTTAGCACTGAATAATGCCCCACCGTCTGGATGGACCGCAGTTTATTTATTCATTTACTTACTACAGGACATCTTGGTTGCTCCCACATTTCACACTGCCCATATTCATAATTTGGGCAATTATGAATAATGTTTCTTTAAATATCTGTGGGCAGGTTTTTGTGAGAATGTAAGTGGTCAGCTCATTTGGGTAAACACCAAGGAGCACAATGGCTGGATTTCATGTTAAGTGTATGATAAGTTTTGTAAGAAATTGCCAAAATGTCTTCCAGAGTGGCTATACCATTTTGCATTCCCACCAGCAGTGAATGAAAGTTCCTGATGCTCCACGTCCTCACCAGCGTTCGGTGCCATTGGTGATTTTGATGTTAAATCATCCCAACAGGTGTAGAATACCATCTCATTGCTGTAATTTTCAAATGACATATGACGTTGAGCATATGCTCATTTGTCATTTTTTTATTTCTTCTTCAATGAGGTGTCTGTTCAAATCTTTTGCCCACATTTTTAACTGGTCTATTTTCTTGTTGTTGCATTTTAAAAACACTTTGCATATTTTGAGTGATAGTCCTTTATTATTTGTGTCTTTTGCAAATTTTTCTCCCAATCTATGGGAGAATGCCTTCTCATTTTCAGTTACTTTTTAGAAATCTTTTTTTAGTGTATATTTTTAAAAGCCACCCTGATCCCTCTTGGGATAAATTAGAATATTGATAACTTTTCCATAGATTTTAAATATAAGTAATAGCAGTGGTGTTTTCTCTTTCTTTGGTTATCTATTTTACTCTGTTTTGGCTCATTTATTGACTGTCAAAGCTTGAACAAGTTCCATGCTCTTAGGACATCAATTTCTTCTTCTGTAAAATGTAAAACCCCAGATCAGGTTCAGCGTTCCTTAAAGCTCTCACAGGACACATGCCCACAGCACAGCCATTGGAGGGCACAACCCCAGCTCATCCCATAGCATCAGAGAAGCCCACACCCTGAGCACTCTGAAAAATGGATTTAACATGCTGCCATCGGGCAAGATTCCCAGTGACTCTCTCTAATCTTCACTAACATCTCTGTGAGCAAAAAACTGTATTATTTGATTAGCTTCTTGGAGAAGTAACTGGGATAGAAATCTCTCCCATGCTCAACTGTTGGCTGCTAAAGTAGAAAAACAAAAACAGTAGGGGTTATAAACAAATGTAGAGAAGATTGGAGGAAAAGGGGGGAAGTGAAAATGTTTTATAAACCTAAACCTGCAAATGGTTAGAAAAAAAGGCAAAATCATAACAACAATAATAATAATAATGGGCATTTATAGCCTGTGGAATCCTAGCACCTCCAGGTACTTCCAAAGCCATAGCATCACTTAAATTGCAGTGAAGATACCTCGGAAACTCGAAGTCTTTTCTTATGATTCCCAATACTTACTAAGTATTATTAGTCACATTTCGTTATTTTTTTAAAACAGATGAAGAAACTGAGGTTTAGAAAGAGTAAATGTTCTATGATCCTGAGACTATGCACAAGGTGACACAGAGAATAAGGAGCCACATCTTCCAACTTCAGGCCAGAGCTCTTTTCGCCCACACGCTGCCCCCTGCGACTGGATAAATCTTTCCCTTTTATGTGCATTTCCATTCTTACCCATTCAAGTCCAGCTGCTGGCAAGTTTATGTGGCGCTTTATGGATGCTTTTCAGATGATTCCAAATCAGGAGAGATTTTTAACATCACAGATGTCAGAAAAAAAGAATTGAAAATAACCCTAGCAGGTTGGAATGCAGAGCAGAAGCCAACATGATGAGATTTTACTGGTTTCATAGAAAAACCCCAACAAGCTGCGTCCTACTGTGTGCTGCCTTGGTGTCTCCAAGCTTTATGCTGGTCCCCTGCCTAGCTCACCCTTCCCTCCTCATCTGCATAACCACAACCTGCTACTCATTCTGCAGATCTGAGCAAAATTATCTTCTCCTGGAAACCTTACTTGACCCATTTGGCTCGAGTCATCAGATCTTCCTTTTGTGTCACAACTATACCTAGAACACATTGGCCTCAGGCTACTGTATAATTACGTGTGTCTGTGTGTCTTTTCTCCGCCATGGAAACCAAAAGTAGATTATCACAAGAATCCTGTGTGCATTATGAATATTTCCTTATATATCTGCAAGCTCTGGTGAGCAGGATCTGGATCTTATTCATGACTGTATCCCCATTCAGTGCCACAGCCAAGAACATAAACTTTTTTTTTTTTGAGACAGTCTTATTTTGTTACCATTGTAGAGTGCTATGATATCATAGCTCACAGCAACCTCAAACTCTTGGACCTAAGCAATACTCTTGACTCAGCCTCCTGAGTAACTGGGACTATAAGTGCTCACCACAATGGTCAGCTAGTTTTTCTATTTTTAGTACAGATGGGGTTTTACTCTTGCTCAGGCTGGTCTCGAACTCCTGAGCTCAAGTGATCCACCCACCCCAGCCTTCCAAGATGCCGGGATTACAGGTGCAAGCCACTGTGCCTGGCCTCAAAATCCATAAACTTCTATGTCAGGCAGTAGTCTAATAAAAAGGCAAAGTTCCCACCATTATAGTTCTTATGTCCTAGTGGATAATATACATCGAAGCATAAACAAATAAATAAGAACATTTGAGATAACCATAAGGACCATAGGGTGGTGCCTGTGGCTCAAAGGAGTAGGGCGCCAGCCCCAGATGCCAGAAGTGGCGAGTTCAAAGCCAGCCCCAGCCAAAAAAAACTGCAAAAAAAAAAAAAGTAAACTGGGTGTCTTAGAAAAGGACTAGGCTGGGGTTACTTTTAGCCAAGTCAAGAAAAGCCTTTGAAAAGAAAGACTTTTAACTAAGACTTGACTAGTGCCTAGGAGCCAACCACAGAAGGAACTGGGGAAATAATATCCCAATCAGAAGGACAGTGGCAGAAGAAGCAGGGTATACTCAAGGGAAAGAAGCTGTTTATTAGGTTTAGAATCATTATTCAGCCCTTCCTGGGGGGAGGGGGTGAAGGATAGAGGCTATGATTAATACTTCTTGAATGCCTTTCAGATCCTTGGCACTTTACATACATGATCTCATAGGGTCCTCACAACCTCAGAGCAGATTATCCCCCATTTTACAGATGATCCACCAAGACAAGGTGTGGCAGAAGTCAGATCTGGCTGGCCCTGCACTGATTTTCTTCTATACCAGCTGCCTCCTCAAACAGTACAGGAAATGTGAGAAGAAGCTGACTCATTCTAATGCCAAGTGAGAAGCCCTAAGTAACCGCAGAGGTGTGCAGACCAAGAGTGTTGGTATTTCAGGACATGAAGGAGCAGAGCCCACTGATCTTCCCAGCTTTCCCCACTGTCAATACCGCAGCATACCATGGGCGCCCAGAGAAGTCTTTCAAATACATTCTCTGAGCAGTATGTTAAATATCCAATTTAAAAAGAAAACTGGCTATGAAAATGGAGCTGTAGATAATTCCCTAAGCTCTTTCCCCCTTAATTATGGTGCACACAGCCAGCCAGCGAAACAAAGACTTAGGCCCTCTGTTGATTCTCTGATGCTTCATCTGAAGTCTAGGTATTTATTTTAATTCAGGACTTGGTTCCTTTTAAAGGAAAATCAGAGTCCCTGAAGAGATTCTCCTGCTAAGATTTCAATCACCATTGCCTCTGAAATGGATGTCAAAGGAAAATCCCCAAGATCCTTGTGACAATCTACTGTGAGTTTCTAATTTTGAAGAGGAAACAGGAATCTGGTGGTTTAACCCCTGACGATGAATGCAAGAAGAAATGAGAATCGAATGGAGGAATCGATCAAATAAAAAAAAGGGGGTCTGGGGCAAACCACATTCATGGAAATAAAATCTCCTGAGGCTCTCAGCTAATAGGAGCAGCTGGTGAAGACCACCAAAGACAAGAGAGTGAGAAAGAGCTTCCAGTGAGAGAAAGCAGAGTGGCTTCCCAGGGACAATGGGGCAGAAATTAGCATTCCAATGACCCAGCACAAAGGGACTCTGGCCAAGCCTGGGAAGGAGGCCCCTCTCCGCCCGGCCCCTTCTTAGGGTCCATTTGTATCTCACTCAGAGCTTCCCCACAAAACAGGTTGGTTTCTTACACATTATCTTCTAGTGTATTTTTTAACAGAAGCGTGTTTTTGCTTCATTTAGCTAGCAGTACGTCGCTCCTCTGCTTGGGATTTGGGCAGAATATGGCCCCAACATCCAAACACACACTTGTCAGAACTGTGCTGTCTCCTCTTTTCCTTTCTTTTAATGAAATTTTGGATTCCACTGAGTGTTCTTCCACTCCTAAGCTCCAGACATTTCAAACAGCACAAAAGATACGACAAGATGAAAGGAAGTGTCCACAAATAGACAGCTAGACAACTAGTTAGCAGCTGTCTGCTTTTCTTCAGGGTTTCCCTCCCCTGCTAGGTGGGGGGAGTTTATTCTTCATTCTTGATGGAGCCGACTACAGATGGACTCTTTTCTTTTTCCTCTCCCTCTCTCCTTCTTTTTTTTTTTTTTTTTTTTTTTCCTCCCTCTCTCTCCCTCTCTCTGTGTCTTGCTTTGGCCATTTTCCAAGCCTGTTGAGTGTTAAAAAGAGAAAAACACTTAACCATGCCATGTGTAACTCTGACCTTTGGAACTCATTGTCCTTCTAGGGCAAAGTGTGGAGAGCTGCAGCGTTTAAGTGGAATAGCTCCTTCTCCATCTTTTATACTCCAGTGTTTGCAATTTAATGAGGTTTTGATGTTCCAGCAAGTAAGGGCATTTCTTTAACAAAAGGAATCTGAAACACAGGTTTTGATTTAAAAACCTGTCCAGGCTTTGGGGAACTGGTTTTAAATCTATTTCGGATCTGGATCAACTGAGATTGGATTGGAAGTTATTCCCCTTTGTCCCCCAGCAGGTCTGGCAAGGGCCTTATGCTTTAATTCCTGATTTTAATTGCAGCTGTGTCACAAGCATCCCCCCTTTCTTCTCTCCTCATTGTGAGATCTTAAGCTTGGAAATGAAGGTCTGGCAGCATGAAGACAAATGTGTGGAGTGCCCTGAGAGTGCCTCTTGGGGGCCAATCCAGACACCGTCTCAGATCTCAGGGTGACGTCACTGGAGGAAAAAGGAGACAGCAAGAGCTTTCCTGAGAGAGTTAACGTAGAGCTGACAGCGTCCACTTGTGCTCACACCTTTCTCTGAAATACTCCCACTTATTAAATACCATCCCTGGCCCCTTTGACTTACCTGACCGAACCAGATCTGTCCTCCACTTTCATCACTTGCACCTCCTCTAAGCTTTCCCTCCCTCCCGAGCAGCAGTATCCTCTGCCTGCTCAGAAATAGGCAGTGGGGTGTGAGTTTTCCCTCTGCAAAGCTCCACAGCCAGGCCATCTCCACTGACACCCATCCTCTCTCCTAACCACCTCGCGAATACGTCCCTGTCCTGGCCCCCAGCCTCTTATAGCGTCAGGCCTTCTTCCTCTCTTAACTGCTATTACAGTGCAAAATCTTATTTCCCTAAAATTCATCCTCAAGTGCAGTGAGAAAGATTGTGTTTTAACCACTATTACTATGTCCTTCATCTCCACCCTCCACGAGTCCCACCTGCCTTAGCCCTTAGCATAATACTCATTCCCAGGCTAGGTCCCAAAGCCCCTCACAAATCTGAGCTCTGCCCTTCTCCATGGCTCTCTCCCATGCCTCACCCCCTAAACTGGACCCCAGCCACACTGACATATTAACTCCCAGGCTGCCATGATTTGCTTCAAGCTGACCCCTTTGCTGGGATGTCCTACCCCCATGGCAGCCTGATCAACATCTCAGTTCACTCCATGAAAACTTTCCATGACTTTGGCTTTGGTTAATGGTCCTGCCTATCTTCTCCCACAAGAGTATAATAACACCTCCATCATCGCACTTGGCTGTCAGCCATTTACTGGCAGAAAGCCTCGTTCCTGGTTCCTCATTTCTCTGCACACTAGCCAGACAGAGAACAAATTATGCATTTCTGTCCCCTCAGCCTAGCCTAGAACTAGGCATCAATAAATAGTTGGTAGATGGACTAACTAATTAATCAAATACCTACCTAAGAAATGGGTCCCAGTTTTCAAAGAATCTTACAAGCTATGGTAGGGGAAAAAAAGCCAAGAGTCTTCTTAATCAAAGACCACAAGGGCAGCTTGTCTGTCTAGAACCAACTGTATATAGGATGGAGGGTCATGTGTAAGGTGCCATGGACAGGGAAACATCCTGTGTTTGAGTAGGTACCTCTGAGGCAGACCCTCCTCAGTGACAGGGCCAGCCCTTCCATGTCTCAGAGAGGTAGCCCAGGTGTAGCAGAATGAGAATCATTTTGCAACTCTGTAAAGTTATATAACCTCTCAGGCCTTATCTGTTAAACAGGAAAATCCTACCGTCCTGCCTGCTTCACAGGCTGGATATGTGGATAACATCACATATAAAGCACTTCACAAACTACAGGTGATGCAAACTCTCATCCTTATGGGTACTTTTAAGGTCAGCTTAGCAATTTATACCTAAATCTTTTAAAAGTCTACCCCCTCGAGTTGTTCTTCTATTATAATTATAAACATATATTTACAAGCAAGTAGGATATGACATCTAATAATAATGTGACATGGTAATCAGTGTGCCTTTGCTCCCTGCCCACTCTCATGGGATTTCTTCACTCTCTCTCCCAGGACATTCCCCCTTTGCTGAGACACCTGGATATCAGTCACCTACTGCTTGAAGGGAAAGGAACCCTGAAGAAGCCAAAATCAGTGAGGGACTATTCTTCAGTATTGAGTTCAAAAGCCAGTGGATGAAGTATAAATTGGGAAACTTGAGAGCTGACTTTGAGAGTAGGTTGTTCCTGCCCCTAGATGAGATAAAAGACTCCATGGCTGAGAGAAAGGAAGAGGAGGGATCATAGGAACAAAAGCAGAGTGAGATGACAGGCCACAGGCATCTGGCCCAGGAGGAACATCCACCATCATCGTCAGCCTGGGGGCAAAGTGGAAACCCTGGTTTCCTCACTCTTGTCTGCTGCCAACTACCAATCAATAGCCCCCAGCACATTCCCCATGAGAGGTCCACCTCATCTTTGTAGTAAGAGTTTCCCAGGCCCTTACCCAACGTACTTCATGTCAAAAATGCCTGATTCAATGGTCCAGGGCATTTGCAGGGCCCTACACACATGCAAACACACACACTCTCTCACCCGTATTCACACACACGCACAGTGTGCTAAGAAGAAAATAGGACCCTGAAGATTCAGGGAGGGCTATACCCACATTTTTCCACCAGCATAAGATCTTCCACCAAGCCAGCATGGGGGCACAAACACACACATGCACCCCACCTCCTCCCATTACATATAAGGTCTGAAAATTAAGGTCACAAACTCATCCCAGAAAAAGTACTACATACTTCATTGATGAATATAAGTGGGGTCACTTTTGAAATGCTCCCCTTGTCCATCTGGTGACAGTGATATTTGGCAATGAGGTATGTAGCACTTTTTCTAGAATGATTTCGGGAGCTTAACTGTCCAACCTCATATGTGTAAAGTATCTCCCACATTTCACAGAGCACCAGAAATTCCACTGCTAAGTCAAGGACAAATTTTTAAGGGAAACAAAAAAGCTTGGCCTTTAAACAAATACAATAGAATATTTACTCCAAAGAACTGACTTGGAATAACATCAAGGTCTTACCTAAAGTAGCGACTGTAATAAAGTTTCTCTCCGAGTGCATATTTATTATCCTTACTTATCAAAAGTGTTTGGTGCATTCTGCCAAATACCAAGGAGCATTTGTGAAGCTAGATGATCCCTGAGATGGTGGGAGAGAGAGCAGGGTCACAGTGGACAGTGTTCTACAGGAAGTGCTGGAGCCTCGATGCTTCTGTCCAACAAGGGCTCTCCTAACTCATACTCTCATCTTTCTGGCAAGCAAGATTCAATCCCTCTCACATCTCTTCATTGAGATCAGGGCATAACAGTGGCTGCCCAAGCCTAGAGCCTGAAGGGAAAGAATTATGCAAATAAATGAACAGCTAATTCCTAAGGGAGTAGGAAAAGTAAGCAGGCTTCTACCCATGCATGTTGGAGAAAAGCACACAGCCCTGAGAACAGAAGTCAGCAGGATACACAGAGCAGATGACCACGTGGAGGTTACCATACACACAGGGAGAGAAGTACCACTCAGGCACCATAACTCAGTGGAATAAGTACTGGGATAGGGAAAGAAAGGATCCCAGAGTGCCCCCTATTGTGGAAATACTCTGAAGGGGAATTGAAAAACATTGTAATGAATAAAAAAATAAGTACATACATGTGGGGTTGTAAAGTGGTGTTTTGATACATTCAAGGGTGAGAATGAGTAAATAGAATGTGAGGGGTGAACTAGGAAATTGGAACAGTCAGAGATCTCACAGTCCAAGGCCCAGAGAAGAAGCAAACCCACAGACAGAGTTTGTCTAGCTCACAAACTTTTATGGATTTGTGGATGTTTTTATTGTTTTTAGTTACTGGTTGACAATGAAAGTTTTCACATTAAAATTCAAATTTCTGATCTCTCTTGGAATTCCCTTGTTGTAATGATTGACCAGAACTGGGTAGTGATTGTTCCTTAAATCAGGACCTGACTTATTCTAGTCTATATCATACCTTCTTGTGCCCTGCTGTGGTCTGGGTGTATCCCTCCAAAATTTATACATTGAAACTTAATAGCCAACATAATATTAAGAAGGGGGCCTTTAAGAGGGAATTAAATCATGAGGACTGAGACCTTGTGAATGAGCTTATTGCCCTTCTAAAAGAGGCCTGCAAGGCCCCCCATTGCCTTTTCTGCCACATGAAGACACAGGGAAAATGTTCCATCTATGAGAAGCAGACACCAAATCTGCTGGCACCTGGATCTTGGATTTCCCAGCCTCTAGGACTGTGAGCAATAAAATTCTATTGTTTCTAAATTACCTAGTCTAAGACATTTTGTTATGGCAGCCCTTACAGCCTAAGACATGTCCTAGCAGTGAGGTCAGTTGCCATTTATCATCAAGCCATGGTCCAGTATGCTATGGTCCAGGAAAAGCAAAATGTTTCTTATATTAATGTTTCTGCCCAAAGCAAAAAAGGCAGGATGGAGCTAGGAAGCTGTGTTCCATTCCAGTCTCTGCCCTCATGGTACGGCCAGCACAGCACAGCCCCATGTGCCTTTTAGTGGTAGGTTCCAGTCTAGACCCAGGTGAGGGCGGGAACCTCATTTTGTTCACCTCTATGAGTAAAGCAACAGGCATGGTGTCTGGCACTTGGCAGAGAAGAAAGAAATGCTTTTAAGTGAATTTTCTTAAATGTATGATGTCTAGAATGCAAGAGGAGCACATCTCATTCTGAGAGTTGGTGGGGGAAATTAGGATGACCATAAAGAAGGAGGAAGGAGCCTGACATGGGGTTGGAGAGGAGGGCAGAGCCTACAACAGGAAGGTCTGCCCAGCCTTTCCAGGGTAGGAAGGGAATGGGAACTTTCTAAAAGGTTTTAAGCAAACAGAGTGGTCTCGCCTAGATCAACTTAATATGGGTAGAAAGATCTCTCTCCACAGCATTGTACAACTGGGTTGGAGGAGAGCATATCCAAGGCTGGTCGGGAAAGGAAGTCATCACAGTGGTCCAGGTTGCCACCATGAAGGCCTGAACTGGACAGGGATGGCAGGATGGTTTTATCCACCATCTGTATC
Organism: Arctocebus calabarensis; assembly: GCA_963573935.1. Taxonomy (NCBI): domain Eukaryota; kingdom Metazoa; phylum Chordata; class Mammalia; order Primates; family Lorisidae; genus Arctocebus; species Arctocebus calabarensis. The sequence continues at coordinate 5,893 of CAUYON010152063.1, read as the reverse complement.
TGAGTTTTTAGGTGACGGAATCTCCAGCATGAGGTAGCCATTGGAGGGGTGAAAGAGGAAGGAACGGGTCAGAGTTAGGCCCTGGTGTGAACATGAACAGGGCTCCCATGAATCTGCTGACACAAAACAAAGCCACCTTCCCTATTGTTCCACAATCCCTTGCCTTTCTGGAGTTTCAGCTACTGTTTTAGCTACAGTTTGATAGACCAAAAAAGAGAAAAATTAGATGTCTATTTTTTGGAATTTGAGCAACAAAAAAAAATTTTTTTTTAAATTAAGAATACCCCATGAAACATTTGGGCAGCCTGCATTTTTATTTGCTAGATCTGGCAAGCCCAGTTTCAGCACCAGGGCTCTCCATGCTTACCCTGAAAGGAGACATTTCCTTACCACAGGGTAGGAATCCCCAAACAGTATTCTAGAGCAACCAACCCTCTATTAGCAAGTCCATGGAGTCATTTTTGATAATATATTTCCATGGCCCAGCACGTTTTCGGTGTAAAGAAGCTATTGACATGCTCCCAGAGCAGTTCCAGAAGGAAGCAAGTGACTAGCCCAAAGTCAGAGCCAATGAACCAAAATCATAGTCCTGCGAAGAGATAGGAGAAGAAAAGAGAAAAGATAACTATGAGGAGAGAAGACAAGACGGGGCACAGCAAAGAAAATTGCATCTATCAGGAGTCCGGCAGAAGACTCCAGGAGCCTCAGGGAGTCTTAATATGCTCACCCGTGGGTGATAGAATTATCAGTAATATTCTATTCCTTATTCTTCACATATTTCCATATTTTCACTGAGTATGCACTAGTTTTATTTTTCAAAATAGCAAATGTTATTTTTAAAAAGAGAAGCAGGCAGGCTATTCAAAAATTTTGCTACGAAAACTTTAGGATTTATCTTCAAACTGGGTGACAACAGTTGGCACCAGTTGAGTTTATGGGGCAACTGCACTTGTAGGAAAATTGGTAGGGGAGGCCGCTTCATCTGATGACTCTGCATAAGTGGCAACACACCCAAAGTACCTGCCTCTAGGCGTGGCACGTCCTAACAAAGAAGTTATAGGAGCAAAAATGCCTCAAATATTAAAGGAACCCTACAACATGCCACATCTTTTTAGCAAAACCTTCACAATCTGATGCCACCACGCACAGAAAGTGTCAACCCAGAAAAGGAAAAGATAAAATGAATGTGCTCTTTGTTGAAATGGTTTTCACACACACACACACACGAATTCTAGTGGGTACAAGCAATTCTCTCTAGGGAGGAGGGGGAAAGAGGTAATCATGACAAATTATCCTTTTTCCAAGTTATCATCATCTTGCTCTGTCTCTGTCAAACTGTTCCTCAAACACAGCAGTCTGCAAGCCCTGCTCAGCCTCCCCCCTCGAGCGCTATTTATACCTTTTGGATCAAACCAGCACTTTTGCATATCTCAGCCATTCCAGGGGCTGCGGTGATCAACTGCACTGTTTTCTGTCATTCCCAATCAAAGTCACTCGTGGTCACGTCCCTGAATATCTATAAGGACAACGTGTTCCATAATCACTTCAATCTAAATCTGTCGATAATTATGATAGAAAGGGATAGTCTAAGTTTCACCCGTGAAGAAAAGGTTCAATTTTCAAGCCTACATGTTGCTTCCAAATTATCCATAAGCAGCAACACAACCTTGATCTACAACTTTTCAAAGAAGTGGTCCTGAGCCTCTCTCTCTTTTTCTTTTTTTTTTTTTTTTTTATTTCCCCAAAAACAAATCACTATTTCTCCTAAGAGAAGACTTTTTTTTTTTCCTTTTTGAGACAGAGTCCCACTCTGTTGCCTTGGTCTCATCATAGCTCACACCAACCTCAAACTCTTAGGCTCAAGTGATCCTCTTGCCTCAGCCTCCTGAGTGGCTGGGACTACAGTACAGCTGTAATTGACTTGCTACTGCTGGGGACACTACCGCTGTTAGTTTTTCTCTGTTTAATAGAGACAGAGTCTTACCCTTACTTAGGCTGGTCTCGAACTCCTGAGCTCCAGAAAAAAACTTTTCTTCTTAAACAATTTTGTTTCTTTTCACAGCTGTTTCTTAGGTCTTGGCTTATTTTATGCAAGCAGATACTCAAGGAAAAGAAACTCAAAGTTTTGGAACTCCGAGGTTTTGGAGCTGACAGGGAGTAAAAGAAAGAAAGAAAAAGAGTACGTAAAGAACAAAGAGAGAAGATGGATGGAAAGTTAAGATGTTAAAGAGGTGATGATTTTTTGTCTTGGAACAATCAGCTCAACAGGACATTACAGCTGCTTCTGTCCAGTGATTTTTCTGGATGGAAAGTAAGTTAAAGCAGCTGCAGAATCTAAGCTTCCCCAGGATGGTCTGTGAGTTTCCCTTAGCACTCTCATTTCTCCCACTTTAGGTTTCCACCCTTTCTTTAGTTAGCTTCCTAGGACTTTATATCAAGAGTATTTTTAATTACTAGATGTGGCTATATTCAACACAAATTATTGATGCTGCAAAATCAGGCTTAAAACTGAGCATGAAACATTAGTAAAACTCGAAGAGAGTAGGGCAGGAGGGATAGAAGGAGAGTAAATTGTTTTTAAAAAACGATAAGGCTACTTTTTCCATCCCATTAGGAATCCACACATTTGGAAAATTCAAGGAAAACCATAGTGTTTACTGGAAACTTCCTGGATTCTAAACAATAAATTAGGCAGTGTTTCACCCATCTCCCCACTTGGGTTTAGGAAAATGTATAGGAAGGAGCTTTGCACCCGCCAGTTTTTCCCTTAACCCTCCGACAAGGAATGCAGTGAGCAGCCAGCTTGTACCTCCAAGACCTCAAAGGAAAAATGAGCTTTCCCATTTAATTCCTACCCAGAGGGAGAGAGTGGAAAGAATACAGGATGTGGAATCAGGGAATCTGGATCCAATCTGGACTATTTATGGATACGGATTAAGTCTCACTTTCCCTACCCTTAAAAATTAGAATAATTAAAAATCTGTGAGCAGGTAAAGACATGTGGATATACAAAAACAAATACAGAAAAGCAGGTAAATGTAAAAGTTCTGAGTGTGTTGTCCACCACCACCAACTGTCCTGGCTCAAGGGGAGAACCAGCCCCTGCCTCAGCCTCATCATTTGGCCGTGCTGTTTGCTCCCGCAAAACTGGCCTCAGAGGTTTCTGCTTTCTAAGTGTGTTCAAGCTCTGTCAGAGGACAAAATGGAAGTTAGATGATCCTTCCCTCTACAATTAAAATATGTCTCCACACCAAACTTAGGGCATCTAAAACAAAATTAGAATTATTTTCTACATATTTCTCACAATGGAACAGGGTCATTTAAAAAAGCAGAAAGGAAAGCAAAACAGAAAGGATTTATTGGCCCCCACAATAATGGCAGCAAACTTATATAGCACCTTCTCCAGTCAACCCTCAGTCTAGCCCTAGGAAGGAGGTTTTACTTCCTTTTTTTTTTTTTTTTTAATTGTTGGGGATTCATTGAGAGTACAAGAAACAGGTTACACTGACTGGATTTGTTAGGTAAAGTCCCTCTTACAATTGTGTCTTGCCCCCAAGAGGTGTGTCACACACCGAGACCCCACCCCCTCCCTGAAAGGGAGTCCCTAAAGTTCACACACACGTGAATTTTGTGGCCACCCTGTATTTCAGAATAACCTCTCTCGTGCCTATGCCACTCTTTTCTGCTTCTGTGCTTTCTCACAGGGATTTAGCCCCTTTATCTTCTATTCACTAACCTTTCTAACTGTGCTCTGAGGATCAGTGGGGACCCCTGAGAACCCCAGCAGGGTTTGTGAAGGGGGTGGCAGGTGGGGCTACCCCTCCCCCAACCTTCAACCCAAACAACCGCATCAGGCATTTACTGGGCTTCAACTAAGCCATCAAGTGAGGAAAGGATTCTGAGTCTGAGGCTTCGATAAGTATGAAAATCACCACTCCACTCACTGGATTTCATATTAGACTTCTCTTGCTGTTCGACATTGTTGTTGCAAAGCACTTGCCCACTTTTTCTTTTGGGGCCATCAATCCTCTCTTTTTTAGCATTCTTTGCATGGCCAACGGACATACAGTCCCTGCACTTTGGAGTAAACCTTGACCTCACCTTCTTTCCCCTTCTAAATCACCAAGAATTCTGTGATCTGCCTCAGCATCCTTCCTCAAATCTCCTGCTCCTTCCCTCTTCCCACTGCCTTGTTTTGGTTGGGAGCTCCTCACACGGGGATTACCTGGTTCTCTCTCTCCCTCCCTGCCTCATTCAGTTCTCACACTGTGGCAAGAACAACCTCCTTAACACACATGTATCCCTTGAGTCTGTTGCACCTTGGTCTCCAGGTCCTGAGTCCCCAACACAATACCTCTCTTTTTTACCCCACATCTACCCAGATGCAGCACTGAAACTCTTCAGTGTGCCTCCGAAGAATCCGCTCCCAAACCCACAACCAGTGAGTAGATATCAGCCTCACTGACGGCCTGTGCAGAAGACAGGAGAGAATGAGGACGTCCTCTCCACAGAAAGCCAAGAACCCACAGGAGACACTTCTGTCCTCCCCGCCGAGGTCTCCTCCAAGAGACTGGGCCAGCCCTGGGCATTGTCTCACTGAACTTGCCCCTGAGCAATGTCTAACACCCCTTTACTCTCTCTTCCCCTTACCTCACACCCACCCCCAAACTTCCCATCTCTTCTCCAGGCACACGTCTTCAAGGTGAGACCCAAGTGAGAGGGGAGGCAGGAGAGGACATGAGTTCAGGGTCCAGTCTGTATGATTAGAATCCCAGCTCCACCACGTACTGCTCTGTGATCTAGACAAGGCACTTAATCTCTGAGCCTCATTATTTTACATTTGTGAAATGGGAGGATAATATTCTTCTCATCAGGTTTATATAAAGACTGAAGATAATATATGTAAATCATGGAACCCATAATAGGTACCTAATAAATGTAACTAAAAATAATTTTGCTACTCTTGCTGTTCCCGCCACTTTATCTCTACCATGCTTAGTTACTTAATAAATGTAACTAAAAATACTTCTGTTGTTCTTGCTGTTGCTATCATGCTTAATATCAGCAAAGAAGTGCCTCCTGTGTGAATCTTGCTCTTAGACCACTGAGCTCACTATGTTATAGGTTGTCACCATTACCTGATTGAGACTTACAAAAAGGGTGGCTCACCTGGGGCTAAGTGCAGGGATAGTCCCAAAGCTGAAGCCACCTATGAAAGAAAGTGGTTCTTCAGGGGGGAAAAAAACAAGAATTATGAGGGTGCTAGGTAGGTAGACCTCTTTTTCTGTATCTAATGTCCAGAAAGAGAGATGACTGAAGCTATTCTCCTGAAAGGTAGAAAAAAGCAGGGTGACCCCTCCATGACTAGGGAGAGGACTAAGGTAAGGATCCCAAGAGGGACTCAAGCTAGAAGTAAGTATGTAACTTAAATGAAGATCTAGATTCATGAGTCCTGTCTTTATTTTCCCATTTCTGTCTCAAAGCAAGTCTTACTGCACAACACAGCAGGACAGTGGGAATCATTACCTATATATTACCCAAAATGTTAAGGTTGCAGTGGTCCCCAGACCCCAGACCAGTCCCGGCCTGTTGTCTGTTAAAACTGGGCTACACACATGGATGGAGCTGGAACACATTCTTCTTAGCTAAGTATCTCATGAATGGAAGAAAAAATACCCAATGTACTCAGCCCTACTATGAAGCTAATTTATAGCTTTCATATGAAGGCTATAACCCAACTATAGCACAAGAATATGGGGAAAGGGGCAAAGGAGGGGAGGGAAGGGGCGAGATTGGGGTAGAGGGAGGGTAATTGGTGGGGCCGCACCTATGGTGCATTTTAGAAGGGTACAGGCGAACCTTACTATATGCAGAATACAAATGTCTTCATACA
>CAUYON010152061.1:0-12842 GCA_963573935.1 Arctocebus calabarensis | reverse complement strand
ACTTTAATAATTTCTGAGAAACCTGCCTAATTCCTGGAAGGGTTTCCTGGGTTTCCCTTGCTGCCCTGCTCTCCGTAGGCTGAACCCCCTCATCTGAGCTCACCAGGGTGTTCCTTGGAAGGGCTTATTCAGAGAGGACTAATTCATTATCAGATACCTGTGGGTAGAGATGCTCGCCGAGCCTGACCCAGAGGAAGTCAGCTGAAGGCGGATGGCCGTCACTGCTTCTCTGGGTCGGGATGCAAGAAACCTTCCTTCCTCACTGTCTCAGACACATGAGCCCTGCTGTTTGTGGTGTGAAGAGAATTCAAGATTGTAGTGATTAAAATGAGGAACACAAAGCTGAAGCTTGGTCATGACCCCTACCAGGGAGGTCCTGTGCCTTATGTGGGTAAATGAAAGGCAAGAAGGGACTTAACAGCTTGTTAGTGATGGGATGTTTGCTTTTAAGAAATGTTTCTGATCTTCCATAAGTAGCAGCTTGGAACTTAAGTACTCAGGCATCCAGAAAACATATTTGCTATGTGTGTAAAAATTCCTCTGGAGATAAATCAGAGTGCATGTACAGTGACAGTGCTAGCCTTTTTTTTTTTTTTTTTTGATGGCTAAAACCCAGAATCTACGTCTTGGTCTATAATAGTCTCAGGTTCTTGAGTTACAGTGTTAAAGTGGCCTTAAAGGGATACACAGCAACAAGGCTGAGGAAATAATAATTCAGTGCCCAGTTCACACCTGTGTGTACTTCCTCAGTGTCACAGTGACGGTGTGACTGCTGTGAGTCTTCTGTGCTTGGAGATCCAGGGTCAGAGCCTTAATTTCACCTCCCAAGACTGCTCTCGTCTGGTGCTAGTGGGGAGCCCTGGGTGTGGTTAGGTCATGATTCCTGCTCCTTCTGTAGACTTTGTACTTTCCCCTTCCTATCACAATTTTCCTGCATCTGTGTGAAGGTGTGGAGGAGGGGAAGCATAGCTTGAGAATTAAGGAGAAGGGAATTGTTGAACAGCCATCACCACTTAACCTCTGCTATTTTAACTGAAATGGTATCCTTACCAGAACTTCCCCAGATTATTAAAGGCTATTGATGAACCACTTGGAGCTCAAACAAAGGCAAATTACTCAAGTTATACTGCCCAGAGGGTTGTCTCTGACCCTTAGGTCTGTGTGGCTCCAAAGTCCACGTTCTTTCCATGATACAAGTGACTCTTGTCAGATACAAAGGTCCTCTCTCACGTGCTTTGCGATACCACCTTTACTGTCCTGAAAGAAGATTGTAAGCACTATTTTCTATCTACACATATAATTAAAACACATTTCTTAACCATGATATTAGATTGAAACCAGTATAAATTTCTTTCTTTCTTTTTGAGACAGAGTCTCACTTTGTCACCCTGGGTAAGTGCCATGGCGTCGTAGCTCACAGCAGCCTCACACTCCTGGTTCCAGTCATCCTCTTGCCTAGGCTCACAAGTAGCTGGGATGATAGGGAGGCATCACAATGCCCAGCTACTTTTTTTTTCTAGTTTTTTAGATGGGAGTCTCACTCTTGCTCAGGCTGGATTTGAACTTCTGAGTTCAAAGGATCCACCTGCTTTGGCCTCCCAGCATGCTAGGATTAGCATTATTAGGATTATACAGCCCACAGCCAGTATAGATTTCAATGTTCAATTACTTGGGAAAACTATGTTAGAAGATAGAAAGAAGCAGTCAGGGACTCAAACCTACTTGTAGTGAGCAACTTGGATTTAAAAAGAGTGAGAATAAAACATTCAACTGAATGTTTTTGTCTCTTATATGTAACATTTTGAAACGAGAGATAAATATTTGTAAATATTCATAGTATCAACATAATTCAACAATAGGAGCAGGCTAATATAAATGCTTCTTCCCCCCCCCCCCCGAGACAGAGTCTCACTTTGTTGCACTATCACAGCTCACAGCAACCTCAAGTTCTTGGGCTCAAGTGATCCTCTTGCCTCCGGTTCCCAAGTAGCTGGAACTACAGGCGCCCACCACAATGCTCGGCTATTTTTAGAAATGGGGTCTCTTTCCTGCTCAGGCTGGTCTCGAACCTGTGAGTTTAGGCAATACACTGCCTCGGCCTCCCAGAGTACCAGAATTACAGGTGTGGCCATCCCACCTGGCCTTAATATAAATATTTCATTTTTAAAATTCAGATAACATGAATTTAACATGTGATGAGCAACTTGATTTTCTGCAATGATGGATGACTCTTGGTAAGGGGCTGCATAAACAAACGTAATCTTGCCTTGATATGTGGTAACTGCAGTGCAGGGAACTTCAGAACAAAAAGTTCTAACACAGGATTGGAGTGCAGGACCCTCAGTGTGAATGTCAGGTAGGACACTTGAACATCATGTGGAGCTGTGCTTCACTGAGCTGGGCTTCAGTGAGCTGGGCTTCAGTTGTGCTTCACTGAGCTGGGCTTCTTGAGCACTGCAGTTCATACGGCATCCTTGACACAATCTCTGCTTCCCGCAAGTGACAGTGGTGTCACTGTCATTTTAACAACCAAAGAAAATGGCTGGGTACTGTGCCTCATGCCGGTGATCCCATCACTCTGGGAGGCCAAGGCAGGTGGATTGCTTGAGTTCAGGAGTTTCAGACCACCCTCAGCAAGAGGGAGACCCCGTTTCTACTAAAAATAATAAAATTGTCCAGGTGCACACCTACAGTCCCAGCTACTTGGGAGGCTGAGGCAAGAGGATTCCTTGAGCCTGAGAGTTTGAGGTTGCTGTGAGCTAGGCTGACGATATGGTACTCTAGTCTGGGGCAACAGAGCGAGAATTTTGTCTCAAGAAATGACAAAGAAAACTCTCCCCCCAAATTTCAATCTATTTCCTTAGAGGCAAGTATCACTCTCCACCTCCAGCAACACTGTTACACCTGGTTGCTGGAGGGTAAGTAATTGCTCTACACCATGTGAAATTAGGAGGTGAGGAAAAAACCCGGGAAAGCCACAAGAACTGAAACGAGGACAAAGACCAGCTGCTGGTTTTGTGGTTTTAGTTTGGGGACCAATCTTATAGCACTGTAATTATACAGAGTGGAACGTGAGCTTGGTTTGTGAAATTTGTGATGTTCCCAGCTTTTGTAACATCCTGCAGGGTCACATGTTGCCGTGGCTATTGTACAGGTTTAAAGGGTCCTCTGGCACCTGGGCAGTCAGGGTGGCATCATGGGTGAGCACAGGCCTCGGGGTCAAGTTGGTGAGGAGGTGGGTTTCAGGGTGGGATTGCCTGTCCCAGGTATGAGTTTTAGGCCACTTTCTAGCCTGTGTTTTTCTCATTGATAAAAGGTACAAATAAAATACATACCTTGTAGGATTGTTGTGAGAATTAAGTGAAATGGGATGTTAAGTGACCAGAACATGGTTCAATGGTTGTGTTCTTTTCCTAAAAAAAAGATTCTCAATGACCCTCAGTTTTGCAGTTTTTTAAACTTTATTCAAATTAACATGAGGGTACAATATTTAGGTTACATTGTTCTCACTTTCAGGGTGAAGAGCCCCTCACCCAGAGGGTGTGTCACACACCCTCACAATGTGCACATTCGGTGAGATCCCACCTCATGCCCACCCTCCTTCTGCCATACGTCCTCCCCTCTCACCCCTACACTGGACTACAATAGTATTTTATTGTTCTTAGGAACATGTAATTGTTTATATATTGATTTCATTAGTATGGAGTACATTGGATATTTATTTTTCCATTCTTGTGGTACTTTGCTAAGAAGAATGTATTTCAATTCCATCCAGGTAGATGTAAAAGGTGTAAAGTTTCCATCTTTATTTTTTCTTTTTTTGAGACAGAGTCTCACTATGTCGACCTCGGTAGGGTACCGTGGCATCACAGCTCACAGCAACCTCAAACTCCTGGGCTTAAGTGATTCTCTTGCCTCTGCATCCCAAGTAGCTGGGACTACAGGCACCAGCCACAACAGCAGCTATTTTTTATTGAAGTTGTCATTGTTATTTGGCAGGCCCGCTGGGTTCAAACCCACCGCCCTTGGTGCACGTGGATGATGCCATAACCACTGTGCTACAGGCACTGAGCCTAAACTTAACCAATGACATGTTCTCAATCATTTTATCAAATTATTCAGATTGTGATTGACAATTTAAGGATAGCACTGCAAACTTTAGCAAAATGAGCCATGTTTTTGAAGGAAAATAAGGTGAAATAAAGACTTGGTAAGCATAAGAAGTCCCTTTAAAATCTCCACATAACGCTTCACTATTGTATCTCTTTTGCTCTCTTTCTACCATTGTGTGGATTTGGGCAATTTGTTTTAACCTCTCCAGACCTCAGTTCCTTCATTTTTAAAATTAAAAGTTTGGATGAATTAATCTTTAAGGCTTGTTTTAGCTCTGAAATATTTTCATTTTAACATCTCACTTATTAATTAAATCATTTTTAACAAACACTATAGTGTAAGATAAATAAAATTTTTTGATTTTTAAAAAGGATATGGTAGGCATGGTGGCTCATGCCTGTAATCTGAGCTCTTTTGCAGGCCACGGATGGAGGAGGCCACTTGAGGCCAGGAGTTTGAGACCACCCTGAGCACCACAGCCAGATCTGGTCTCTACTACAGAATAATAATAATAAAAAAAATTAGCCAGTCACAGTGGTCCACGCCAATAGTCCTAGCTACTCGTAGACTAAGGCAGGAGGATTGCTTGAGCCCAGGAGTTCAAGGTTAATGGTGAGTTATGATTGTGCCACTGCACTTCAGCCTGGGGTATGTAAGTGAGATTCTGGCTATTAAAAAAACAAAACAACTACTTACCAGTTTTCAAATATAGGCTTCTATGTGTGTTATATTTTCATTGTAGTGAATGCGTCATGCACTGTATACATCATGCACACCTTTGGGAATATAACCTTTGATTTCAGCATTGTAAGGATAGACTGCATAGTTCAAACCACTGGAACACTTTGAAGTTGGTGAGATTTGAATTCAAGTCTTTGGACAAATACCCTCTATGTGATCTTAGGCAAATCTTGCCAAGCCTCAATATCTTCATCTGTAAAATGGGGATAATGTACTTTATAAAGTTATTTGAGGATACGGGAGATAATGAATGTAAATTGCATAGCATAGAGCCTGGCCTATTGGAAGCATTTAATATGGGTTACCCAATGCTATTGTATGCAAATGTGTCCCAGATTGTATCTAGCCAACATAAAAACATATTTTATGATGAACCTTTAATTAATCTTTAAATATTTTTTTCTTTCATTTTTAAAAATTAAATCATAGCTGTGTACATTAGTGCAATCAAGGGGTACAATGTGCTGGTCTCATATACAATCTGAAATATTTTCATCAAACTGTTTCATGAAACTGAAATCGTTTCATCAAACTTAGTTATTGTATGAAGACATTTGTATTCTGCATTTAGTAAGTTTCACCTGTACCCTTCTAAGATGCACCGTAGATGTGGCCCCACCAATTACCCTCCCTCCACTCAACCTCCCCCCTCCACTCCCCTGCCCCTTTCCCCATATTCTTGTGCTATAATTGGGTTTTAGCCTTCATATGAAAGCTACAAATTAACTTCAGAGTAGGGCTGAGTACATTGGATACTTTTTCTTCCATTCTTGAGATACTTTGCTAAGAAGAATCTTTAAATATTTATTCATTTATTTATTTAATTGATTTTTAATTTCCCTAAGACAATTATCTCACTGTATCTCTTGGCTAGAGCACAGTGGTGTGATCACAGTTCACAGTAATCTCAAACTCCTGGGCCCCAGCTATCCTACCTCAGTCTCCTGAGTAGCTGGGACTACAGGCGTGCACCGCCATGACTGATTAATTTTTCTACTTTTTGTAGAGATGGCGTTACTCTTGTTTAGGCTGGTCTCTAACTCTTGTCCTTAAGTGATCCTGCCCCCATTGCCTCCCAGAGTGCTGGATTATAGGCCTGAGCCACTGACCCCATTATAGACCATAATCCCCTGGAATTTTGATATCTTTTAAGAAGAGGCAAGACATCCTCTGTCCTAGGACACAGTAGTGCCATTTAACAAGAGCCCCATGAGGTAAACTTGGCCCTGTTTGCAGCTGTTCCTCCTTGGAGCCGTTGTAGCTTAGGAACAGGAGAGAACTACATTACCCAGAGAGAGTTGCCTTGGAAGAAAGCCAATATTTATATTTATTTATTTATTTTTGAGACACGGTCCACTCTATCACCCAGCTTGGAGTACAGTGATGTCATCATAGCTCACTGCAACTTCAAACTCCTGGGTTTGCACCCTTGCCCTTTAATACTGCCCTTTAATGTTCTTCCTGCTTCAGCCTCCTGAATAGCTGGGACTACAGGTGTACACCACCTTGCCCAGCTAATTTCCCATGTTTTGAAGAGATGGGGGTCTTGCTATGTTGCTCAGGCTGTGAGGTAGCCTTTTAAATTGAGGACAGTTTCACTTGTATGTTTATGAATAAATTCATGACAGAATGTAGTCCTGATAAAAGATTGAGCTAAACATTTCTATTTCTTTGCAGATCTTATATTGTACTTTAAACACACCTAAAGTTGACATGGAAAGACTGATAGGAGGTCAAATAGGACTGAATGATTTCATCTTTGCCCATGTGAGAGGAAGAAAAAAAGAAGTGAGTTTATACAAATCCAAGGATTCACCTGGTCTCATCCTTACAGACAATGGTGCTGGCTATGTTTTTATAAAGGTAAGATTTTAGAAAATAACAGTGTGGCCTAATTGAGGACATTTAAGAAAATCTACCAGGCCAAAGGAGGTTAGAAACAATCTTCAGTATGAGAGCTCACTCTGCAGGGATGCATGAAGTGGTGATGTTTCACTGTCATTTTAAAAGTCTTCAAAGGCCCGGGCTGGATTCGAACCCGCCAGCTCAGGTGTACGTGGCTGGCACCTTAGCCGCTTGAGCCACAGGCGCCGAGCCAACTAACACATTTTTAATGTACAGCTTAGTAAATGTTTATACACACACTTGTGTGACTGTCACCCAGATCAAGGGAAATTGCATTTTTGCCACCCAGAAGGCTTCCTTACGCCCCTTCCCAGTGAATACTCTTCCCCCATAAAGGGAGCCATTGTTCTGACCTGTGTTACCATTTGGTTATTCTTGAACTTCATGTAATCACACATCATTTACTCTACCATTTCTGGCTTCTTTTGCTTAACATGATGTCTGTGAGATTCATCCATGATTGGTGCTACTCATAACCTCTATTTTATCGATGTAGAGGCAGGATCAGGATGTTACTGTCATTTCTTTGAATGCTCCAATTTCCTGAGCTTTGGCCTGAAGGAAGGTTAAGAAGCCCACCTGAAGTCATACAACTAGACAAATTCAGGAGTCGATCCAAGAGGTTTAACTTCAGAGTTGGCATTTCCATTCACTGAGCTAAGAATTAATGATAGACTTCGCACAAAAGAGCGTGTTTTATGCCTTTGTTTTGTCTGAATCCTGATTTGCTGATGCATTGTCATCTTTAAAAATGTAGTTTTAGGAAGTTATCTTCTTCACTATAAATGGTGCTTGAATTTCCCACTTGATAGAATGACTATTTTTAGCTCTGTGAAGGATATGATGGGGCTGAAGTTTGACTGGGTGACCAAATGGAAAATCTGTGAGTTGGGAAAGTCTTGAGGGATTATCCATGGAAGCTCAGGACATGAGGCACACACAGCAGAGAGAACTTGGAAGTTTTGCAAATATGTGCAGATTTTTAGGTCTTAGTTTCTGGTATTCGTTCAAAGCTTGCACTTCTGTTATGTTTTAATGACTCATCAAACATTTCCCTGCCTCAGAGTACTCGTCACGAGCCTTGCGGAGACATAGGACACGGCAGCAGAGGAGAGAGTGAAGCACAATCTACACCATGCACAGAGTTCAGTTTAGATGCCTGTCACGTGTGCATGGTGGATAAAATATTAGGGAAGGGCTTAATTTCATATTCCTGGGAAAATTAAATAATACAAAGAACTTGTACACACCATCTACCCAAATCTCCTGTGTGCCATTTGCCACTTTCCTTTATTCTTCTGTCTCTCATGTCTCATGCACGCACACACACACACACACACATACATACACACACATATGCACATGCACCCTTGCCCTTTAATACTTGAGAGTGTACTTATTAAGAGCAAGGATATTCTCCTATATATAACTACAATTATGAAATTCAGAAAGTCTAACATTGATAAAATACTTGTCACCTGTAGTCCCCATTGCTGTTCCATCAGTTGTCCTACTAGTGTCCTTTATTTGCCCCTGGGGCAGGGCATCCATTTCACTCTTTAATCCACTTTAGTCTAGAAAGCATGTTCCTTAATTTGGATTTTTCTGATATTTCCTCATGTTGAGAAACAGGTTATGTGTTTTTTCCAGGGAAATTACACAACTAATCCTGGGTCTGGACATCAAAATTGATAAGATGTTGGTTTGTCTGATTATTTGCTATGCTACATTTCCCCAGATATTTAAGATAATGTCCACTTGTCATTTTTGTGGCATAGTTATCGTATTTTTCTTTATAATTAATGAGTAATTGTAGAAAGATACTTCGACGTAATGAAAATGTCCTGTTTCTTACTTGTATGCCACAGATTTAGCATCTGGGAGTCTGGCAAGTTTGAGTCACTCAAAGATCTTTATGATTAGCCATACTTTTACTTTAGTGGAACCACATTTTTCATATCCGGAGTGATCATTCAGATAAATATGGCATTCATGTATTTCTAACACTGGTAATATGTGAGACCTGGAGGCAATGACATTGGTGCACAACGGCTTTAGTAGAAGTAGGAAGATGGAATGTGAAGAGTCAGGGGCTGTCAAAAACATTTCAGACTTCAAAAGTGATATCAATTTGGACATTTATAATCCAAAATGGAGCACTCAGAGTCAGAAGATATTGTATTCTACACCTGATATTATTTTTTTCTTTCTAAAATTTTTAATTTTTATAATTATAGCATCTCTGTTTGGTACCCAAGTCTGTTTAACTGTTATGTGGGCTGAGCCATGTAATCATTGTGCTTTGATTTCTTCATTCTTTTCTTTGGCTTAAGGACTAAGGAGATAACTATTAATAATTGTTACATGAATGTTTATTATTATGAGCAAGATTTTGGGACAGTGTAGGAAGGACTAGCCCAGATCCCAAAGCGGCTGAGCATGGTGGCAGGACACTTAGCCCAAACCACCTGTGTCTGGTGCTTAAGATTTGGGGGAGGGTGGGACACAACCCCAGGATTCTGCTGATACCTTGATGAGAAGGCAGAATTTTCTGAATGTATGGGATGAACACAGTGGAAGACATTATAAAAATCTAAATCTAAATGGTTGGAATGTTTAATAATATTTTTATATTTATGTTTAATAATATTGTAAATATTATCTTCCAGAAAGAAATCAATAAACATTTTATAGCATCAAACCCCAAAGGCAGATTAGAGAAAGTTCCTAAGTATTACAGATCAGTAACTCAGGAAGTATCAGCATGGATGCCTCTTTTTCCTCTTAGTCCTTTGGGTCTGAGTAGTACTTTTAGCAATGTTATTAATCTCTATCAAGCTATTATATGGTTATCATTGTAGATTAGATTTCAGACACTTGTCTCCACTGCTACGTGTTTCTTTATTCCACTCACTTAGGAGGTTCATGAAACATATCATCAATGTCTCCAACTATATCTAGTTCATCATCCGCTGGTCGTCTCTAAGTTTCTCGTGTTTGTTCTCCTGTCTCTTTGTCCCAGATCCTCCTCTGGTGCTTCTGTTGATTACACGTGCTCTGACGTTTCTCTGGGCCACCTGGGTTCTCGCGCTGCTGCCTGCTCTGACTTCTGGGAACTGCCTTCTTCCCTGCCTGAGTGTTCTTCTGTGAACTTTGTGCCTACTCCTGGGCCCAGCGAGCTTATATTTCTGTTACTCTGACCTCTGATTCACTGGTCAGATTCATATGTGTCTTTAAAGTCTTTCATTTAATTTTAACATAAAGTTTATTTTTAACAAAGTTATAGCAATATGTTCTTAAAAACTAAAAATGACATGTAGTGTGACACGAGTTCACATGGTATAGTTGATCAGAGGAAAAAAAATAAGCTCACGATGTACCAAGAGATAAATTAGAATGGAAACTTAGAAAAAAGTCAGTTAAATATAGATTTTCAAATTCTCTAAAGGCTTAAGGGTGGTTATGTAACAGACAATAGTGTTTTTTCCTTCTTTACACTCTAGTCATTTGTTTATAAGAAGCCCTGGTTGTACTGAGTGGTGTGTTGTGGTTACCATTGTTTCTGTTCACTACATAAGGCCAGTATGAGTTTCTAATAAAACAATGTCAAGTAGATTATGACATTTCTGGGTTTGTTTTATATTAACTATTTGTAACAATAAATAGTGAGCTCTGTTTTAATTGATATTATTGTATCATTTGTATGCAGCCTATTAACACTTGTTGCAAAGTATGATTAGCCAGAATTATCCTTAAAATTTGTGGGTAATAAAGAAATCTATTTTGAGGTTTGGCATATATTAATTTAAAAATAAAAAATGCTCAACCTTGCCAAGTTACTCTTTTATAGCTTTCCCTCCTCTCCTGGATGATAATGTTATGGAGATGCTGGGGCTACATCCTGAGATCAGTTTTTTTTTTTCTTTTTTTACTGTTTGGGATTCATTGAGAGCATAAAGCATTAGGTTACGCTGATTGCATGTTAGATAAAGTCCCTTTTATAATTGTGTCTGACCCTGAGAGGTGTGCCATATACAGTGACCCCGCATCCCCCTCCCTCCTTATCCTTCCCCACATGCTCATTCCCCTACCCCCCATATGAGCTCATCTACTGATTTCATGTTAGAATTGAGTACATTGGATTCTTGTATCTCTATTCTTGTGATGCTTTGCTAATTAGAATGTGTTCCACCTCCACTTAGAGTAATACAAAAGATGTAAAGTGTCCATCTCTTTTAGCGGTTGAATAGTATTCCATGGTATGCATATACCACAGCTTGTTAATCCATTTCTGGGTTGGCTGTTTCCACGTTTGGCAATTGTAAATTGAGCTACAATAAACAGTCTAGTTCAAATGGCCTTATGATAAAAGGATTTTTTTTTTTCTTCTGGGTAGATGCCTAGTAATGGGATTGCAGGATCAAATGGGACGTCTAATTTGAGTTCTTGAGGATTCTCTATACTTCCTCCCCAAAAGGTCGTATTAGTTTGCAGTCCCACCAGCAGTGTAAAAGTGTTCTCTTCTCTCCACATCCATGCCAGCATTTGCAGTTTTGAGAGTTTATGATGTGGGCCATTCTCCCTGGGGTTAGGTGATATCTCAGGGTGGTTTTGATTTGCATTTCTCTGATGATTAGGGAGGATGAGCACTTTTTTTTCTGTGTGTTTGTTAATTAGTCATTCATCTGTCTTCTTTAGAGAAGGTTTTATTCATGTCTCTTTCCCAGTGATCTATGGGATTTTGGGGTCTTTCTTTGTTGTTTATTTGAGTTCTCTATAGATCCTAGTTATCAAGTTTTTGTAAATACAAAAACCTTTTCCCGGCTCGGTGCCTATGGCTCAATGGGCTAAGGCGCCAGCCACGTACACCTGAGCTGGCGGGTTCAAATCCAGCCTGGGCCTGCCAAACAACAATAACGGCTGCAACCAAAAAAAAAAAAAAAAAAAATGGCCAGGCCTTGTGGCGGGCGCCTGTTGTCCCAGCTACTTGGGAGGCGGAGGCAGGAGACTGGCTTGAGCCCAGGAATTGGAGGTTGCTGTGAGCTGTGATGCCACAGCACTCTATCCAGGGTGACAGCTTGAGGCTCTGTCTCAAAAACAAAAAACAAAAAAACCTTTTCCCAGACAAAAAGTTTGTCTGTTTGCTTTGGTTGTTGTTTCCTTAGCTGTACAAAAGCTTTTCAGTTTAATTAAATCTCATTTGTTTATTTTTTATTGTGGTTGCAATTGCCATGGAAGTCTTCTTCATAAAATCTTTCCCCAGACCGATATCTTTAAGTGTTTTCTCCACACTTTCTTTGAGAATTTTTATTTCCATGCCTTGGATTTCAACCTTTTACCCATCTTGAATCAGTTTTTGTAAGTGAGGATGGGTGTGGGTTCAGTTTCAGTCTTTTACATGTGATTATCCAGTTCTCCCAACACCATTTATTGAATAGGGATTCTTTTCTCCAGTATATGTTCTTGTTTGGTTTATCAAAGATCAGGTGGCTGTAAGATGTCAGTTTCATCTCATGGTTTTCTATTTGGTTCCAAATGTCAATGTCTCTATTTTTGTGCCGATACCATGCTGTTTTGATCTCTATGGCCTTGTTGTATAGATAAAAATCTGGTAGTCTGATACTCCCGGCTTTGTTTTCATTACTAAGAATTGCCTTGGCCATATGGGGTTTCTTCTGGTTCCATATAAAACAAAGGAGTATTTTTTTATAATTCTTGAAAGTATGATGATGGTATTTTAATGAGGATTGCACTGAATTTATAGATTGCTTTGGGAATTATAGACATTTTAACAATGTTAATTCTTCCCAGCCATGAGCATGTTATATTCTTCTATTTGTTAATATCCTCTGCTATTTCTTTTCTTAGAGTTTCATAGTTATCTTTGTAGAGGCCCTTCCCCTCTTTTGTTATGTATATTCATGCATATTTCATTTTTTTTTTTTTTGAGACAGAGCCTCAAGCTGTCACCCTGGATAGAGTGCTGTGGCATCACAGCTCACAGCAACCTCCAATTCCTGGGCTCAAGCAAGTCTCTTGCCTCCGCCTCCCAAGTAGCTGGAACTACAGGCGCCCGCTACAAC
>CAUYON010152059.1:0-20752 GCA_963573935.1 Arctocebus calabarensis | reverse complement strand
ATGAAGACATTTATATTCTACATTTAGTAATTTTCACTTGTACCCTTGTAAGATGCACCGTAGGTGTGATCCCACCAATCACCCTCCCTCCACCCATCCTCCCCGAACCCTCCCCTCCCTTGCCCCTTTCCCCATTTCTTGTGCTATAACTGGGTTTTTGCCTTCATATGAAAGCTATAGATTAGCTTCATAGTAGGCTGAGTACGTTGGATACTTTTTCTTCCATTCTTGAGATACTTTACTAAGAAGACTATCTTCCGGCTCCATCCATGTAAACATGAAAGAGGTAAAGTCTCCATCTTTCTTTAAGGCTGTGTAATATTCCATGGTATACATGTACCACAATTTATTAATCCATTTGTATGTTGATGGGCACTTGGGCTTCTTCCATGACTTAGCAATTATGAACTGGGCTACAAGGAACATTCTGGTACAGATGTCTTTGTTATAATGTGATTTTTGGTCTTCTGGGTACATACCTAGTAAAGGAATTATAGGATTGAATGGCATATTTGCAGGCTATGCCTCCGACAAAGGTTTAATAATCAGAATCCACAGAGAACTCAAACGTATGAGCAAGAAAAGAACAAGTGATCCCATCTCAGGATGGGAAAAGGACTTGAAGAGAAACTTCTTTAAAGAAGACAGGCGCATGGCTTACAGACACGTGAAAAAATGCTCACCATCCTTAATCATCAGAGAAATGTGAATGAAAACTACTTTGAGATGCCACCTAACTCCAGTAAGATTAGCCCACATGACAAAATCCCAAAACCAAAGATGTGGATGTGGAGAAAAAGGAACACTTGTACACTGCTGGTGGGAATGCTCACTAATACATTCCTTTTGGAAGGATGTTTGGAGAGTACTTAGAGATCTAAACAATCAGTCTTAAGGTAGAGATCTACTTGCCACGTCTGACCCTCTCCACCAGAGCAGCATTGTTCAGGCTACTTCCAGTCCACCATCTTGGCCCTTCTTCCCAGAAACACATGATTTTAAGAGAATTCCAGGTTGGATACCCAGTTGTAGACATTATAGATGTTGTTTACTGGGTCTGGCAGTCTGAGTTTTTCCCCTTTTTCCTTATTCTATTATTAATCATACGGGAAATGTACTCATTATTTTACAAACAGAATGAGAGAATGTGGAGTGTGGAAAGTATAATTTCTGCCCAAAGGAATTTGTAGGCTGGGTTGAGATTCCAACAAAACAGCAAAAAAAGTAAAACAAGCACAAAGTTGAGTATTGAAATGTTATACTTCATGCAGGAAAACAGGGTTAGGATGAAAGGAGAAATATTCTTAGAATAATCTAGAGCAGCAGTCCCCAGAGTGGCTGCATCCATACCCACTGGGAGCTTATTAGAAATGTGCTTTCTCCAAAAGCACCTTAGGCCTCACAAATCAGAGGCTCCAGGGGTGGGGCCAGACTGTTGTTGTTTTAAAAACTCTCTCGGTAATTCTGATGTTTAATAAAGCCGGATCTCCTATTAATATTTGTACTTAAGAAATGAAGAAACTGAGGCAGAGAGAGGTCAGATCACCCACGGAATTTGTTAAAAATGCAGCTCCTGATGGAGTAGGTAGGCCAGGCTTCATTCATTTCTAGCAAGCTCCCAGGTATTGCCGATGCTGCTGGTCTATGAGCCGTAGTAAGAGTAGCAAGAGTTTTGCTGAGTGGCTGAATTAGAATTTGGACCCAGGTGATCTGATTCCAGAAAATGAAACATTAATCTCATCCCTCACCTGTTATCCAGTAGATAACAGTACATGTTTACGTCTAATGATTCTGCAAAAGTATGGTAGAGTGTGCAGTGTTCCAGAAGCTTACTTTGTCTGTTCCATTAACACCTAATGCCATCTTGCAGAAAATAGCTACACCATAGGAAAGAGTTCAAGAAATACTTTTGATGGAAACCCAAATGTCTAGCTTTCTGGAAACCCTGTGAATCTCTAAGACAGAAATATATAGGAAGCAGCCAAATATCTTCCTGCATTCTTGGCTAACAGATTCTTTTCATATATTATTAAGTTAGGGCTTAGCTGATACGCTATAGGTTGGCAAGTTAGAGTTCTCAAACTTCAGAATGCATACGAATCACCTGGAGGGTGTTTATCAAGCCTTACCCCAGACATCCAGAATCACCTGTTACACATCTAACAGGTTCTCTGGTGATGCTAATGCAGCTGACCTTGTCCTGGCTCTCAGAGACTTGAAGGCTAATGTCATCTTTAGTCCCTGGATAGAAGCCAGGGGCCAAATAATGCCACAGAACACAAGAATGGAAAACTTCCTTAGATGTAGGATCACATACTGAGGTTGAGCCATTGATCACCGCACCAAGGGTGTTCAGCCACAAGACAAGGGCTGTGGCTCCGAAATCCAACCCAAATCTATTAGCAAAGCCGGGGTCCTGATTGTAGACTGAGTGCCCTTGGGGGAATGTTACCTTTTTGGATGTCCCCCAAGGCCCTGTCTGCTTATCAAGGTGCAAACCCAGAGAGCCGCATTTTCCCAGAAGGTGAGCTAGCGTTTCCAATTCATCTATCCACAGGGAACACAAGCTCTAAATAGAACAAAGGCATTTTATAGCCCAAACGGTGGTTCTGCTTAATCCCATTTTATACCCAGGCGTCTCTCATTATGGCAATAGTTGCCTTTGAAATCTCTTTTTTGCGTTATCTTTTCTTTCTTTCATCTATTTGCCTTGTTCTTTAAAAACAACTCAAATTCCACCTCCCCTTGGTTTGAGAGTACACACCCCTTGGAAAAACAGGGGCTGTAAAAACCTACACTTTAATAATTCTGTCCCTAGCATAAGCGCACCCTTCCACCCCCAGGCAAGGCCTCACTGTCTTCAGGAACCACCTTCAGGGGCAGAAGGTGAGAGTTGCTCCTGATGTTACAGAGAGCGCTGTTTTCCTACCGCCTGATTACTTATCAGGGAATCCATAATGGCCTGGCCATTTTGCTATTCCCCATCCACTCTCCTCCGTGTTATGATATTATCCCCTTCACAAAGAGATAAGACGCAGCCTGGGAAAATGCTGTCATTTCAGAAAGAGTAGGAAGCCTTGAAATTGATTTGTAATTGGCTGAAGTGGAAACATTGCTGTCTTTAATAAAAGACAGTAATATTTCTGGTTTCACACAACACATGTTATATCTGGTTTACAGGAGATATTCTAATACAAGGTCCTGGAAGCCTTCAGTGTGCCGGTCTGGGCTTCTGCCATTAAAATAAAACAAAAATATAAAATCAAGCCCAGGAATTCCAGCTGAATTTTGTTCTGATTGCTATAGGAATCTTTTGGCCAGAAAATATTTGGGTGAGAGTCCCACAATCTGTGTATAATGAATTATTCTTTCCACTTTCAGTTATACTGCTGCCGTGGCATGACATTTGGAAATGTGCTAAAATCTCACCCATTGATTCTCTTAAGACCTTATTTGTCCCTTTTTGGCGGTTTCTAAAGAATAGCTTTTGATTATTCTTTATTAAAAGAAAAAATAGAAGTAGGCATAAATCATTTTTGATTAGCTATATAAAAACCCTTCCTAAGGCCCACTCACTGCATGCATGGCTGGCTGCACACTGGAGGCTGATTTCTGGGTTTAGAATTCCTGCAGAGTCAGGTGAGTGTGTGTGGGGGTGCCTGACATAAGCCCCACAAGGAGCCTTAAGCCCTGAGCAAAGAGGCCTGGCTGGGAGTGAAAGGCCTGTATACACATCTCTTCGTGCCAGGCAGCGTCACCTGTTCTCTATGCCTGGTTCACCTCTCGGACCTTCAGGAAAGGGCCCTTTTCTCCAACAGAACCTCCCTATGGTCCCCTCCACTTTCCCCGCCTCTGCCTTCCCATCCCTCCCCATCCCCCACCATCTTTCTCTCTGGTCACACAGTGAGGGAATAGTAACTCTGTGATGAGCTGCTCACCATCTGTCTTTCCCAGAAGGTAAGTTCCATGAGAATAAGAAGTGGGTCTGTCTGCTCACCACTCTCTCTGGCACACAGTGTGGGGGCTGAGATGTCCTGAATTAAATCCTGCAGAATGTGAGCCCAGGGTGGGCAGAGAGAAGACACAGAAGAAAACTCTCCAGAAAGAGTGTGTGAGGGGAAATTTCCAGGTGTGAGTTGGCAGGGGGCCTCAGAGGTGAGGTGCATGGGGGGCCAGGCACGGGCATTAGGGGCAGATACCTTTGAGAAAATGCAGCCTTTTCTGAAGATGGAGGTACAGAATTTAAGATCTCCCTAGTTAGATTCCATCCACCGGGTTGCCCCGAAGGAGTTGTTTGTGGATCGAGTGTTACTTACAGGTGAAAAGTAGCAGAGAAGATAGAGCATGTGATTATGGAACCACAAGCCCACAAAAGTACAAAAATCATCAACTATACTGAATTATATGGTTTGTAAATTATATCTCAATGAAGCTACTAATGAAAAATGGAGGAGGTTTTAAGTAGGGGTTTACTCAGACCTACCGTCTGAAAACATCCACCTGATCCACCCCACATTACTCCCGTGGTGCACGCAGGAGGGTTTGAGAAGGACAACAAGTGAAGTTGAATATAATATGAAGCTTATGAACCCTTCCTCTGTGGTGAATAATAAAGTCCTTTGTCTCTGATCCAAGAGTCTTGTGTATTCTGCCGGTATCTATGAAACTGTGGCAGCTGACCCTGTTAGCCTGCAAATAAAGTAAAATTTCATAGAGTCTCCTTATTTGTTTTCAGAGGGTGTCAGAACTGAGAGAGAAGAAAGATGTTCAAATGCAGAAAGAGAAGCCAAGTGTAAGACTTGATAAACATCCCTTGGCTACTGTAACAAAGAGAACAATGATGACATTTATAAGGGCTGCTTCTTCGATGAGCTGGGCATTAAAGAAAGCCACATTGCAAGTGGAGACATCATGTGTAAGAAATATGGCTAAGAAAGGGATAAGAAAAACCAGAAGGCAACTAAAGGTTGACAATTAAGAAAAATTTCAAAGGCATTTTTATTTCATTGATCTCATGTATAGATTTGAGAAATTCAAATATATATAAGTATCTAATACAGCAGTTAACAAATTAGAGGTGTCTAAATACATGCTAAAAATTGTTTTTGTTAATTTTTTCTTTTTTTAGATACTAAGTCTCACTCCACTGCCCTAGACTAGAGTGCCCTATTGTTAGCTTAGCTCACAGCAACCTCAAACTTAGCCTCCCAAATAGCTGGCACTACAAGTGCCCACTATAATCTCTGGCTATTTTTTTCTATTTTTATAGGAGAGATGGGTCTCACTCTTGCTCAGACAGGCCTCAAACTCCTTAGCTCAAGGGATTCACCTGCCTCAGCCTCCCAGAGTGTTGGGATTACAGGCGTGAGTCACCATGCCCGGCCCCAAATTTGTTTTGGTAATAAGAAGGCAGCTGCTATAAACAATCTGGTACAGATATCTTTGTTGTTCTGTAATTTTTGGTCATCTGGGTATATACCCAGTAAAGGAATTTTTATCATGAAATAGTGCAGAATTTTGTCAAATTCTTTTTCTGCATCTATTGAGATAATCATGGTCTTTGTTTTTGCTTCTGTATCACATTTATTAATAAATAAATAAATTGATAAAATCACATTTACCAATTTAATGTATGTAGAACCATTCTTGCAACACTGGGATGAAGCCCATTTGGTTATGCAGACTTATAATTATGTTTTTATATCTAAAGAATAGAAAAACAAACACCACATTTACTCCACATTAAATAGGAACTAATAAGTACACATATACATAGAGGGAAGTAAAACTGAACAGAATTCAATAAACAGGGAGAGGAGAGAAGAGACATTGGCAAAATCTACCTAGCAGGTATAAAGAACCATGTCTGGGCAATGGACACTCTTAGCTATGACTCAAGCATTATATTAATAAAAGTCATCCATATAACTGAAAATTTATACCACATAAAATTTTGAATTAAAAAATAACAAAGCAAGTGGAAGACAAGGTAGGCAGGCATATTGGCAATTAAGAATATTATTTTTGTCTTAAGAGAAATGAAAATATATCTAAGAGTTCTCTTGCTGAAATAAAGAAAATGAATTAGAAACTACCATGAGAAAAAGCTGGTAATCTATTTGTAATAAAAATATAAGTGAGAAATGGCTAGAGTCTATTTAGCATGTTGGCAATAGAGAAGAAATATTAATAAGTAGATCTGAATAAGATTTGGAGTTAAATTTAGATATGTTCATGGATTAGAAATTGGAAAATATTAAGTAGGAATATTACCAGGATCATTACTAGATTATTATTTTGTACATATGGGAGCTGCTGCCTCTGCCATGACAATAGGAAATATGTAAAAGAACCAGGGTTAGAAAAGATTAGAAGTACCATATTGACTTGGGAAGTCTGAGATGTGCTTGAGACATTCAAATGTGAATAGAAAGTTGGGGGATATAGCTCTTGAGATTAGAGGAAAGATCTGGGCTGAATATGTCAATGTGGGGCTCAGTGGTGGACAGACAGTATTTCAAGCTGTCAGTAGGGCACAAGCTCACAACAGGAAACTGTTAGAATAATTTACTTCTACCCTATCTCTTCCACTGACCTCTGAGCTCCTTGAAATCAGGAATCAAATCTTATTCATCTTTGAACACTCAGCTTTTAGTACACTGCTCATTATACTTTAAGTAATAAACTTCTGAAAGAATGAACATAAATACAATAAATAGCCAGGTAATATACCAAGAACTTCACAAACACCTTAACCCTCAAAATAACTCCATGTGTAAAATAATGCTTATTTTGCCATTTTTTCTAATGATGAAATAGACTAGAAGAAAGTAAATAACTGGCACAAGGTATACCAAGGAAATAGCCATACTATAATTGGACCATACTAAGGAAAAGGCCATGCTGAAATTCAAAATAAGGTCTATACAATAGCAGATTCCATGCCACATCTTCTACGGTCTTCTATTTCTGTCCTAGATGACAGTGACTCAAGAAATCAAAGAAAAACTAAACAAGTTTCCATGGACTGAATTACCTTTGTTAACATCCAGCAAAGGAGGCCTGAATTGAACTTTTTTCATAGGTGAATCAGACCCAGTAGCAGTCATGTTGGCTAGTTTAGTTAAAAAAAAAAAGAAAGAAAAGCTATTTGAATGTAAAAATGTGTGGTATATTATCATTTACCCTTTCAAAAAGCCAATACTATGTACCATTTTTGAATAGAAAAATTTTTACAAAAATGTAGAAAGGCTTACTAGCATACAAATTGCTCACTAATAACGACAATTACCTAAGAAAAAGGCTGTGTAAATTAAATGTGATGGTGAAGTAAGACTTGGTTTTATCATACTGTCTTCATATTTTATAATGAAAAGCCATTCATGTCATTATGAGTTTGATAATAAGAATAAAAATGAAAGGTGGAGTGGAGCAAGATTGCAGTCTAGAAGGATCATTTGGCTGATCTCTCCTAGTACTACTGGGAGGAAAAAGATAACCCAGCCATATCTGGCATGGGGCCCTTGCCTGGAGTTGTAGCTCTGGGAGGACAGAGAGGTAATGGTCTGCAGAAGATAGTGGGTAATCCAGAGCTGAGGAAGACTGAATCAGTAGGTTGGTGACTGGGAGCCAGTGGGAACAGTCCCCAATTCTCTAGAGGTCTGGGGATGGAAGGAAGCCTTTCTGCAGTTTCTGGTTTGGAGAGGAACTTGCACATTGAGTGTAAAGTTTAGAAGAGTGGGCAGACTCAAACATTGTATAGCAACTAGATTTGAATAACAGGTAGGGTAGATTTCTCATGGGTTTGGTGGCTGGCAAAGAAGTCATATTGGGAAGGTCCCAGCTGTCAGGGCGCTGCCATTGTGGAAAGGTCAGTAGGGGCCTAAAGCACTGCTGACTCTGCTCCATATGCCTAGATCAGGCTTCCACTCTTGGGACAGGTTGAGTGGCTCTCACAACCCCCAGGAACTATTGTCAGGGGGCAGCTTGAGGCTTGCCTCCAAAGGATTCTGGAGAGCTTTAAGATCCCATCCCAGAAGGGACATAATGCTGAGGAAATAATCAGGAGATCACCAAGAGCAACTAAGTTAAGAATCAGGACCACACCCAGAAACTAGAAAAAGGTTACTGGCTGCCTTCTCTGTCTCCTAAAACCACATTGCCACTGGCTGTCCCAGTAATATATTGCAACATGTACATATTCCTACTAAAGTTGGTCCCTTCCACTATATATATATGTGTGTCATATATAGTGGAAAGGTATATATTGTATATATACCCATACAAACATATGTATTTTTTAAGTATTTTTTCTTGTCTTTGTTACTGAGACACTGCTGTTTTGGCTATTTCAGCTTTTTGTTTTGTTTTGCTTTTGCTGATTTGTTTGGTTGGTTCTATTCTTAACTTCCATTTTAAATTTCATGAAGAGCAAGGGCTCCTGAATTTTTGACTATAGTATTTCAGCCTCATTTATTCTCTCTCTCTATTTCACACCTCTTTTTCTTTTTATCTTTTGATAGAGGCCTTTCTATTTTTCTCATTTTTCCCACACATATCACTTGTACAATATCTAACATATCCCCTGTGTTTTGTGGTCTTTCTTCTTTCTTTCTTTTGTTCTCTTCCCTCTCTACTTTATTTGATACCACTGTATTTTTAATTTTTTATCTATTCTTATTTTATTATTTTTTTCTTTTTTTCTGTAAGTGTTGGGATGGCACAACATTGGTCTAGCCAAGAGGTCACAGCAGTCATCTAGCTTAAGGAGACCAAGATATCATGGTCTAGGGAACCCTTCACCATGGCCCTGGGAAGACATTATTGGCATGTCCACACTGCAAGACCACACTATTTTATTTTTAATTTTAATTTTAATTTTTTGTTCCCTGTTTTTTATTTTTGCTCTTTTCTTTCTCTTCCTTTATTTGGTGAGGTAGGGTCTGCTTTGCTCAGACTGGTAAGGAGCTCCTGATTTCAAGGAAACCACCCACCCTAGCCCCTGAAAATCTTTGAGTAAGCACCAGGATGATAACATTTCTTCTATTACCCTCACTCTCACTTCTTGTCTTTTTTTTTCCTGTTTTTCAATTCTTTTCATTCACCCCTTCCTTTTTTGTTTTTTTCTTTTATTTTTTACTTTTCTTCCTTTTTCTTAGTTCTTTCCTTTCCTCTAGTTTCTTCCTGATCACTCTTTACCCTTTTGGCCTTATACCAAGAGGCCACTTCAACACCTAAGCTCTGAGACAAGGCAATTTTAAGCAAAGGAGGAAGTGAGAAAGAAACAAGAGGACAAGGAGGTGAAGAAGAATAAAGAACACATGAGGAGGAACCAACAGAAAAATTCAGGCAACATGAAGATCAAAACAGAGCAACTCCTCTGTGGAACCACACTCTCTCCCTAGACTTAACCAAGAAGAAATAGATCTCTTGAACAGACCAATTTGACTATGACAGAGAAAATGGATGTTCCTCCAGAGGAAATGTCAATTCTGACAACAGAAATTTGACAATGTAGAGGAAATGGATAATGGAATCACACTCTCTCCCAATACTTAACCAAGAAGAAATAGATCTCTTGAACGACCAATTTCAAGAACTGAGATCAAAGAAACAAAAAAACCTCCAAACAAGAAAATGCCCTGGTCCAGATTGCTTCACACCAGAATTTTATCAAACCATCAAAGATGAGCTTATACCCATACTGCAGGAGTTATTCCTAAAAGCTGAGAAAGAAAGAATCTTTCCCAATATGTTCTATGAAGCAAACATTACCTGTTACCAAAACCAGGAAAAGACACAACTAAAAAGGAGAACTTCTGCCAATTACACAAATGAATATAGATGCAAAAATTCTCAGAAACTCCTAGCCAATAGATTATAGCTACACGTTAAAAAATTATACATCACAACCAAGTAGGTTTTATCCCAGGGATGTGACGCTGATTTATCCATACACAAGTCCATAAACATAATTCACCGTATCAATAGAAGCAAAAGCAGAAAAAGCATTCAGTAAAATTCCATACCCTTTTCTAATTAGAACACTTAAGAATATAAGCATAGGTTGCACATTTCTTAAACTGATTGAAGCCTTCTATGACAAACACTCAGCTAATATTATACTGAATGGAGTAAAACTGAAAGTTTTTTTTTTTCTTTTTTTTGTAGAGACAGAGTCCCACTTTTATTGCCCTTGGTAGAGTACTGTGGTATCACACAGTTCACAACAACCTCCAACTCCTAGGCTTAGGCAATTCTCTTTTCTCAGCCTCCTGAGTAGCTGGGACTACAGGCACCCATCACAACATCTGGCTATTATTCTGTTTTGCACTTCAGGCGAGGCCGGGTTTGAACCTGTCACCTTCAGTATATGGCCGGCACCCTACTCAATGAGCCACAGGCGCTGCCCAAAACTGAAAGCTTTTCCGCTTAGAACTGCAACCAACCAAAGTTGTCCTCTATCTCCACTACTATTCAACATAGTGCTGGAAGTTCTAGCGAATATTATCAGGCAAAAGAAGTAAATAAAGGCATCCAAATGGGGACAGAGGAGGTTAAACTCTCCCTCTTTGCTGATGATATGATCTTATACTTAGAGAACCCCAAAGATTCAGCCACAAGACTCCTGGAAGTGGGCAAGAAATACAGTAACGTTGCAGGATATAAAATCAATGTCCACAAGCCTTTGTATATGCCAATAACAGCCAAGTTGAGAAGCAAATCAAGGACACAATTCTCTTCACAGTAGCCTCAAAAAAAAAAAAAAATGAAACACTTAGGAATATACTGAACTAAAGAGGTGAAGGACCTCTGCAAAGAAAATCATGAAGCCCTAAGAAAAGAAATAGCAGAAGACTTTAACAAATGGAAGAACATACCATGCTCATGGCTGGGAAGAATCACCATTCTGAAAATATCTATACTACCAAAAGCAATCTATAGATTCAGTGCAATCCCCATAAAAATACCAACATCATACTTTCAAAATTTGGAGAAAATAATTCTTTGTTTTATATGGAACCAGGAAAAAACTTGTATAGCCAAGGTAATTCTTAATAATAAAATCAAAGCTGGGACATCACCCTAATAGACTTTAGGTATACTACAAGGCCATAGTGATCAAAACATCATGTTATTGGCACAAAAATGGAGACATAGACATTTGGAACCAAATAGAAAATCATGAGATGAAACTAACATCTCACAGCCACCTGATATTTGATAAACCAAACAAGAACCTACACTGGGGAAAAGAGTCCCCATTCATAAATGGTACTAGGAGAACTGGATAACCACATGTAAAAGACCGAAACTGAACCCACACCTTTCACCTCTTACAAAAATTGACTCAAGATGGATAAAAAATTTAAATCTAAGGCATGAAACAATAATAATCCTCAAAGAAAGTGTGAGGAAAATACTTGAAGATATTGGCCTATGGAAAGATTTTATGAAGAAAACTTCCATGGTAATAACAAAATATAAGAACAAAAATAAACAAATGGGACTTAATTAAACTTAAAAGCTTCTGTACAGCTAAGGAGACAACAACCAAAGCAAATAGACAATCTTCAGAAAGGGAAAAGATATTCGCATATTATGAATCAAAGTCTTGATAACTAGGATCTATAGAGAACTCAAATTAATCAACAAAAAAAGACTCAACAATCCCATATATCACTGCATAATAGACATAAATACAACCTAAAAAAGACAGATGAATGCCTAACAAACATAAGAAAATATATTCATCATCCCTTATCATCAGAGAAATGCAAATCAAAACCACCCTGAGATTTCGCCTAACACCAGTGAGAATGGCCCACATCATAAAGTCTCAAAGCTACAGATGCTGATGTGGGATGTGGAGAGAAGGAAACACTTTTACGCTGTTCATGTGACTACAAGTTCATACAACCTCTTTGGAAAGAAATAGGGAGAATTCTCAAAGATCTCAAATTAGATCTCCCATTTGATCCCACAATCCCAGTACTGAGCATCTACCCGGAAGAAAAAAATATCATTTTATCATAAGGACATTTGGATTAGATTTTTTATTGCAGCTCAATTTACAATCACAAGACCTGGAAACTATCTAAATGCCCACCAACTCAGGAATGGATTAACAAATTGTGGTACATGGACACAATGGAATACTATTCATCCATTTAAAAAGATACTGACTTCACATCTTTTGTAATATCCTGGATGGAACTAAAACACATTCTTCTTAGTAAAGTATCATAAGAATGGAAAAGCAAATATCCAATGTACTCAGTACTAATATAAAGCCAGCAGACTATCTCCCTTCTAGGAGAAAAACTCATTTTAATTCAAGTTAGGGGGAGGGGTAAAAAGGAAGGGGAAGTGGAGTGGGGTGCTCTCACTGAAAGGGCATGGGGTAGGAGGGCTGGTAAAACTTTTGTGTGTGGAACATAACCACAAGATGAATTCCACCTAACAAAATAAAATATTTTGACCTGGTTGCTTATATCCACACATTAACATGAAATAAATTTATTCAAAAAAAAAAGAATAAAAATGAAAAATATTTTGGCATATTTAGACTCAGCTAAAATGAGATTGAAAAGGTATCTATACTGAACAGTGTATCTACTGAGGCAGACAAAATAATGGTTTCCCAAAGATGTCTGTGTCCAAATTCCTAGAACATGTGAATGTTACGTGACATGACAAAAGAGATTTTGCTGATGTGTAACCATAACATAAGGTTTTAGAGAAGAAGAGAATTATCAGGGTGGGGGGCAAATTATAAGGGCTCTTTATTAGAGGGAAACAGTAGTATCAGTCAGAAAAGGCAGTGACAATAGAAGCAGAGAGGGAGACAGAGAGACAGAACACAGAAAGGGATTGAATAGTCTACACTGCTAGCTTTGAATATACAAGAAGGAGTCATTAGGGAAGGAATGCAGGCAATCTTGAAAGGGCAAGGACCCAGGCATCTCCACTGGCATCTCCAGAAGGAATGAAGCCCTGCTAATCCACTTTGAACTTCTGACCCAGAATTCTAATACTCCTGTGACAAATTTGTATTCGTTTTGGGCCTCTAAATTTTTGGTATTTTTGTTATAAAAGCAATAGGAAGCCAATACAACTTGTTAAAATAATAATTTATAAGTCAGTGAATAAGCACACATCAACAAATAAAAGAGAGTTCCCCTTAATTTTTAAATAGTCTCTACTGTATTTCATACACAAAGGTATTAATTATAGGATATGTTATAAAAGATTTTGTATAAAGATAGTACATCAAGATACTGAGTAAACTGATGGATGAAAATATCTCAGATTGTATATGAAGCCTGCACACTGTACTCCATGATTGAACTTATGTACACAGCTATGATTCAATAAATAAATAAATATATATATATATAAAGGTACTGAGTAAAAGAATGAATCCAAATTATTAACACCAACAAGTATTTTCATTAAAGATGAAGGTTATATATCACTTTTTTATTCCTGTCAGATAAATTTCCAGTGATCTTATCTTGCTCTGGTCAAGTTGTACAGATATTTTTTAGTCTAGCTATGAATAAATGAGCTCTCTTCAGCTCCAACAAATACATATCTTACTTGCCAACTTGCTAATTTTTTTTGCAATCAGATCTTGGTTTTTACTAAGATTTAGAGCAAAACTTTTACAATTTCCCCCCCCCCAAATTCTCCCATAGGGCAGTATTTCAGCCCTCTACACAGGTTCTAGACATACAGGGATATAGAGTACGTCTATTAGCGAAGGTAAGCATCATTCTCAGCAAACATTGTAGGTTATTCTCAGAAAAAGTAACGTATAATTGTGTTAAAATATTAATGATGGTACCTTTAAATTCCTACTTGATTTTAGCTTCTGTTAAGAATCAGACTGATCAACTAAATTCACTCTTTGTGTTTCCACTGATAGGCTTTTTCCTTATTAATGTCTCCTAATTTATTTTTCATTGTTAAAAAGCACTTAAAATGACAATGGCCCAATTCAAAGCAAGTTCATAGATGAA
This sequence comes from Arctocebus calabarensis, assembly GCA_963573935.1. NCBI lineage: Eukaryota > Metazoa > Chordata > Mammalia > Primates > Lorisidae > Arctocebus > Arctocebus calabarensis. Next base: position 6,728 of record CAUYON010152059.1, on the reverse strand, counting down.
AGGCCCTCATTGGCTACTAATGGATCAAATTCATAACCTTTCTTTTATTTATTTTGAAACACTATTTTCAAGTCTAAAACTTTCAAAAAAAGACTGCTTTTTATAGAATGTTTTGGAAAGTCTGCAGTGAAGAATGTTATTTTTATGGGGGAAAAAAGTGGGATAAAAAGAGATAAGCTATAAGATAAACTTTTCCATTAATGGGAACAGTGTATTATCACCCAGTAAAATGTAAGACAAATTTCCCTCCTTTCCACTTCTATTAATGTCACCTTTTCAATGTACAGTGGTTTGTAGTTTTAAGAAAACTATTGTGCTGACAGTGTACCAGGCAGAAATTACACAAAGCACAAATAGAAAGAGGGTAGGTTATGAAAACAGTTAAACAGTAGTGATTTGTATAGGACAAACTTTGTGAAAGGAGAATAATTTTTTTTAATTTTTACCAATTTATCATTTTTTTAAATTCATATTCATATGAGGATACAAATGATAAGATTACATTGTTTGTGTTTCTAAGATAAAGTTCAAGTTGTAGCTGAGGCAGTTTAGTCCTTCATCTGGGTGTGTGCTGTACATCCTCACTATATGTCCATCAGGTAAGAGCCTACCCATCTCCTTTTCTCTTTCCCTTTCTTCTTTCCCTCTTTCCCCTCTCCCCACTTGAATATACTTGTATTATTCTCTTATATGGGTATTTAGGTTTTTTTTTCTATTAGATTCGTAATAGTATTAAGTACATTCTTGTGATACTTTACACACAGGTAAACACAAAAGATGTAAAGTCACCATCTTTTTTTATAGCAGGTTAGTATTTCATGGAACACACATACCAGATTTTATGAGTCCATTCATGGATTGGTGGGCACTTGTGTTGCTTCCATGTTTTGGTAATTGTGAATTCAACGACAGTAAACATTCTAATGCAAATGTCCTTGTGATAAGATGATTTATTTTCTTCTGGGTAGATTCCCACGAATGGAATTATAGGATCAAATGGAATGTCTCCATTTAGCTCTTTGAGAATTTTCCATATTTCTTTCCATAAAGGCTGTATTTGCCATCCCATAAACAATGTAAAAGTGTTCCCTTTTCTCCACACCATGCCAACATTTGTAGCTTTGAGATTTTGTGATGTGGGCTATTCTTAGTGGAGTTAGATGATATCTCAAGGTAGTTTTGATCTGCATTTCTGTGATGATTAAGGACAATGAGTAGTTTTTCATGTATTTGTTCATGGCCCTTTGCCTGTTTTCTTCAGAGGAGGTTCTGTTCATGTCTCCTGCCCAGTGATAGATGGGATTGTTTGCTCTTTTTTGTTGATCAACTTGATTTCTCTATAGATTCTAGCCATCAACTATTTATCAGATTTGTAACTGCAAATATCTTTTCCCATTCTAAAGGTTGTCTGTTCACTTTGATTATCGTGTCCTTAGCTGTGCAGATGCCTTTTAGCTTAATTAAGTCCTATTTATTTATTTTTGTTGATATTGCCATTGTTGACACTGTCTTCATGAAATCTTTCCCCAGCCTGATATCATCCTAGAATTCTTACATGCTTTCTTCTAGAATTTTTAGCATTTCATATTTTAGATTAAAGTCTTTTATCCACCCTGAGTTAATTTTTGTAAGTGGTGAAAGGTGCAGGTCCAGTTTTAGTTTTTTGTATGTGGTTATCCTGTTGTTCCAGTACCATTTATTGAATAAGGATCCTTTTTCCCAGTGTATGCTTTTATTTGGTTTCTTGAACATCAGATGACACTAAGAGGCTGGTTTCATCTCTGAGTTTAAAATTCTGTTCCATAGATCTACCTCTCTATTTTGTGCCAATACCATGCTGTTTGATCACTGAGGACTTTTAATATAACATGAAGTCTGGTAAAGGGATGTGTCCTAATTTGTTTTTATTACTAAGGAATGCCTTGGCAATGCATGTTTTTTTCTGGGTTCTAGACAAAATAAAAAACTATTCTTTTTAGTTCTTCCAAATATTTTGTTGGTATTTTAATGGGAATTGCATTAAATCTATAGATTATTTTGGGCAGTATAGACATTTTAACAATGTTAATTCTTCCCAGCCAAGAGCATGGTATGTTTTTCCATTTGTCAGTGTCTTTTACTATTTCTTTTCTTAGAGTTTCATACTTCTCGCTGTAGAGATCCTTCACTTACTTGGTAAGATATATTCCCAAATATTTCACCTTCTGTGAAGAGTATTGCATCCATGATTTGCTTCTCTGCTTCATTGTTATTGGCATATACAAAGGCTACTGATTGGTAAACATTGATTTTATATTCTGAGACATTACTGTATTTCTTGACCACTTCCAGGTGTCTTATGGTTGAGTCTCTGAGGTTTCCTAAATATAAGATCAGATCATCAGCAAAGAGCAAGAGTTTGACCTCCTCTTCCCCCATTTAAATGGTGTTACTATCCTTGTCTTGCCTGATTGCATTGGCTAGAAATTCCAGCACTATTTTGAATAGTAGTGGAGACAGAGGACATCCTGTTTGGTTCCAGTTCTAAGTGGGAATGCTTTAAATTTTACTCCATTCAGTATGATATTGGCTATGATAGATGGCTTCTAGCAGTTTAAGAAAAGTCCCATCTATGCTTAATTTCTTAAGAGTTTTCATCAAGAAAGAATGCTGAATTTTATCAAATGCTTTTTCTGTATCTATTGAGATGAACATATGTCTTTGTTTTGCTTCTTTTTATTTGATGACTTACATTTATAGATTTGCATATGGTAAAACAGACTTGCATCCTTGGGATAAAGCTTACATGATCATGATGTATAATTTTTTTGATATGCAGCTGTATTCTATTTGCTAAGATCTTACTGAAATAATTCATTTAAAATTAAAACAAGTTTTTTTTTATTTTCAAGTCATAAAGATGTAACCATTTTGTTGACTTATTTCATCAGAATAAGTGGGTTTTTTTCTCTCAATAACTTCAATATAGGCAGAAATACATATTGGTCAAGAAAACATTTCTTTAGTAATGAAACACTGAGACTGAATTTCTATCAAGCCTACAGATTGAGAGGCTAGTATTAAATTCTGTTACTTAAGCTTCCCTCAGTCCACTGGTACATTTATCCTCAAAGTAAGGAATAAATTAAAGGGGACTGTATCGTAGTAGGCTCCAGGCCAAAGTATGGGTCCTCAAATAATCAGTGCCTTTTATTATTCATTCATTCATCAATAAATACACTTTGGATAGTCACTATTTACCAGGCATAATTCTAGCAACTGGAACTAGAGGGGAGAATAAAACAAAATCCCTTCCTTTAAGTATAATAAATCTTATTTTAAATACTTTAAATACTATAGACAATACTACATATTAGGATATAAACTAACAAGCTATGAACAAATAAATAGGGTCCTTTTTGTTCAAAGCTATTTTTTATAAGGTTGCTGAGGAAAAAAGAACAGTAATTCCTGTGGGGACCATCATCAGTGTGGAATTTGCATGTTTTCCCCATGTCTGTATGGGTTTTCTACATGTATTCCTGTTTCTTCCCATATTGTAAAGCTGTACCCATTAGGTGAATCAACGTCTGTACGTGGTCCCAGTGTGTGAGTGAGTGTGGGTGGGGGTGTGTGAGTGTGCCATGTAATAGGATTGTGTCCTGTCCAAAGTTGGCTCTCACCTTGAGCCAAGAGCTGCCTTTGCTGGCTTAGGTCACCTCCCACTATGAAATGTTATAAATGGGTTGGAAAATGAATGAGCACAAATTATTGTCAAGTAAATAGTCATCAAGTCTATGATAGTCATACAGATGCATGACAATAAACAAGGTGGTACAGAAGTGCTCAGCAAGCTGCCATATTTACAATTGTCAATTTCTTAACTGCATGATAGTTAGAGAGTCTCCTTCAAATCTTCACTTTGCAAATACTTATTCCTTGATTTAACCCCCCACACCAAGACCACTATCACTCACTGATTCACCAAAACTTAATAAAGTTAAATAGTAAACAAAGTTTACTTGTTTTCATTAAACTTTCTTAAGTGTATAGATCACGTCTATTTCAATATTTAATACTGGAACCATTTAGGTCTTTATTAAGATCTTTGGTGATATTTTTATAACCAGAAGTATGCTAACTTAACTCTTGGTCATATCAATTACCTTGTGGTAAAATTGGTTTCATTATAGATCATTTCACTTAAAGTTACAGTTTATAAGAATCTATCAACAACATTAATTGAGGACTTACCATGTAGGTCATATTGTAATATGTACTATTGTCAAAAACAATACAAAGGGAGATTTATCAGGAGTGTAACCTGGTCAGAGAAGGCCTTTCTGAAAAACCAATGAATGAGCAGAGGCCCAAAGTAGTATGTGCCATGCAGGCATCTAAGGATAGAGAGTTCCAGGCTAGGATACTTTGGTTTATCACAAGGTGATATTTAGTGATTAATGACAGTGACTTAGCACCAACTAAACATCTTCCAAAAAAAAGTAAAACAAGATCCTACATTTGCATAACTTATGACTTTAAAAAGTATTTCCAACTTCACAATTCAGTAAGAGCACCAAATCACTATGGATGAAATCTTGGATGAGTATAATTTTCTAGTACTTTGTGGTAAACCTAATCTGTAAGGGAAAATGCAAAGAATCAATTCTAGTGGGATGTCTAAGGAGCTGTTTGTGGACTGAAATGAGGTATTTCAAATAGTAGAACAGGAAAATGTTTTATCCTGTCATGTGGATAGATGGTAAACCATGGTGATGATGGGACATTTGGTGGCAGCCTTAGGAATGACATTGTTCCAGATCTTTAGGCCTACCAATAAGCAAAATTCTTAAATAGTCTTGGTGGCTTTAGACAGAAATTATAATCATTCATCAAAAAATAGACCTCATACATATTCATTAAGAAAGGCCAAAGTCACAGTGGGACAAATAAGCAGCAGGATTTTTTAAAAAGATAATAGTGGTGCAACAACAAAAACAGTCAATAGAGTGAAAAAGCAACCTGCCAAAAGAGAAAAAGTATTCCAAACTACATATGTGATGAGAGGTTAATATCTAAAATATATTTTAAAACTTCTACAACTTAACAGAATAACAAAACATAATCTTATGGAAAAATAGGCAAAGGACTTGAATAGCAATTCTCAAAAGAAAATAGACAAATGGGGCTCGGAACCTGTGGCTCAACGGGCTAAGGCGCCAGCCACATACACCTGAGCTGGCGGGTTCGAATCCAGCCTGGGCTCGCCAAACAACAATGATGGCTGCAACCAAAAAAAAAAAAAAAAAAAATGGCCGGGTGTTGTGGCGGGCGCCTGTAGTCCCAGCTACTTGGGAGGCGGAGGCAGGAGACTCGCTTGAGCCCAGGAATTGGAAGTTGCTGTGAGCTGTGATGCCACTGGCACTCTGTCTAGGGTGACAGCTTGAGGCTCTGTCTCAAAAAAAAAAAAAAAAAGAAAATAGACAAATGGCCAAAATGCATATAGAAAGATATTCAACATTGAGGAAATTAAACCATGAAAAATACCTCATATTTGTTAATATAGATACTCTCAAAAATAACAATTAGACACAGCTAAGGATACAACAAGTAAAGCAAACAGACAACCTTCAGAATGGGAAAAGATATTTGCATGTTACGAATCTGATAAAGGCTGGATGGCTAGGATCTATAGAGAACTCAAATTAATCAACAACAACAAAAGAAAACAATCCCATCTATTGCTGGGCAAGAAACATAAAAAGAACCTTCACTGAGGAAGATAGGCGAATGGCTAACAAACATATGAAAAATGATCATAATTTCTAATCATCGGAGAAATGCAAACCAAAATCACCTTGCTATGTCACCTAACCACAATAAGATTAGCCCACATCACCAAGTCCCAAAGCTTCAGATGCCGGTGCAGATGTGGAGAGAGGAGAACACTTTTACATCATTGGTGGGACTGCAAACTGATACAGATTTTCTGAAAAGAAGTATGGAGAATCCTCAAAGGTCTGAAATTAGACCTTACATTTGATCCCACAATCCCATTACTAGGCATCTACCCAAAAGAAAAAAGTCATTTTATCATAAGGACATTTACGCGAGATTGTTTATCACAGCTCAAATTACAAATTGCAATTTACAAATTACATGCTCACATAAGAGAAAAATTCAATTCAATTCAAGAGGGGGGAGGGAGAATAAGGGAGTGAGGAGAGAGGAGGAGAGGAAGGGAGGAGACACAATGTAAAGGTATATGGCACACCTTTGGAGTGGGGGACACAACTACAAGAGGGACTCTATCTAACAAATACAAATATTGTAACCTAGTTGTTTGTTCCCTCACATTAATCTGAAATTTAAAAATAATAATAATAAAATAAAAACAAAAATTAATAAAAAACAGAAAATAGGTGTTGGTGAGGATCCAAAGAAATTTCAACTCTTATACAGTATTGCTCAGCGCCTGTGGCTCAATAGGCTAAAGCACCAACCACATACCCCTGAGCTGGCAGGTTCGAATCCAGCCCAAGCCCACCAAACAACAATGACGGCTGCAACCAAAAAAGGGCCTGGCTAGGCATTGTGGCGGATGCCTGTAGTCCCAGCTACTTGGGAGGTGGAGGCAAGAGACTTGCTTGAGCCCAGGAATTGGAGTTTGCTGTGAGCTGTGATGCCACAGCACTCTATCCAGGGCGACAGCTTGAGCCTCTGTCTCAAAAAAAATAAATACATAAAAA
>CAUYON010152058.1:0-10337 GCA_963573935.1 Arctocebus calabarensis | reverse complement strand
CTTTCTTCTTCTTCTTCTTCTTCTTCTTCTTCTTCTTCTTCTTCTTCTTCTTCTTCTTCTTCTTCTTCTTCTTCTTCTTCTTCTTCTTCTTCTCCTTCTCCTTCTCCTTCTCCTTCTCCTTCTCCTTCTCCTTCTCCTTCTTCTTCTCCTCCTTCTCCTCCTCCTCCTCCTCCTTCTTCTTCTCCTCCTTCTTCTTCTTCATCTTCTTCTTCCTTCTCCTTCTTCTTCTTCTTGAGAAAGAATCTCACTCTGTTGCACAGGCGAGAACAACCTGGCATCAGCCTCCCTCACAGCAACCTCAAACTTCTGGGTTCAAGTGATCCTCCTGCCTTAGCTTCCCAGAGTGCTAGGATTATAGGCATGAGCCACCATGCCCAGACATTAGTAAACCTATTTCTTTGCCATTGTGAGAACAATCTTTGTTAGTTGATGTTTTCTACACAGAGAACTTTTAAAATTACTATGTATTTATGTTCAATTTACCAGATTACTTTTCTTTACATCTACTACATTTAATATCCTTGATTTTTTTTTTTACTGTTAAGGAAATAATCATTCTGGTGCTTTATCTTTGAGCTATATTCATTCATAAATTATATCACATCACTTGTCTTCAAAGATAGAAATTTATCGTCTAGTTTGACTGTTTAACCATCTCTATTTACAATGCATTTTCTCAAATCATTTTGTACATTTAAACTACATTATTATAATTTAACTTCATCCATCAAACAAAATTTAGAATTTTAAGAAGAAGAGTTTATTATACTTATTCATAACACAGTATATCACCAATCATTCTCATTGATTTTTAAACTTTTTTTGTGTAACATTTCATAGCTGTGATTTTTTATATCAAACTTTCCATGATGAATCAGAAAAATAATTCTCTTAAAATGAGTACTGTACACATGTATCTCATTTATATACATGTTATATTCTATTTTTTCTACTTTTGTCATTTCTAATATTTTCTTATTTTTTTCTATTCCTACTTTATATAGTTTTGCATATCTGTTGTTTTTGAGGAAATAATTTTTCTGCTGTTTTTCATCTTTGAGAAGTATGAGCCTTTATTCCACCTTTTAAATCTATATTTAGCCAATAAATGTGGGACATTTTTACCTTTCTACTTTAAACACTCAGTAAATAATTATAAGTCATCTTTTATGAGGTTTTACAAGCTTTACAAAATTATACATTTTTTCTGTTCTTGTACTATAAACAAATGACTTGGCATGTAATAGCATTTTTCCCAGAAAATATTATTGAATTAAAACAAGATGAGAAACATGAACATTCACAGTTTTATGGTTGCTTAAAAATAAGTGTTCTATATATATACAAAATGTTTTTATTTTTTCCTTAAAAGTCAAATCACATTTACTGTAATCCTTAAAAGTCAAATCACATTTACTGTAATCCTATATTCCTCTATGTACTCAAATCCTTTCTATTGCACTTTAAAATATATCATGCCTATTATATTTGTGTCCTGCAGTGGCCAGCGAATGCCTTCTCAGTGGACACTGCGTGTTATTCTTCCCTGAGACTTTCCAAGTCCTTATCTTGTCTTCCTAACGGCTTTAAAACAATTTCCTCTCTTTAAACACATTAACATTAGTAAAAGAAAAAAAAGATACTATTAAACACGAACTTATTGACAAATGAACAGCATTTTTAGATTTTTAGAAAATGTAGAGTTAAACACTCAATATTAAAACTTTAAGTCAAAGCATCAAATTGAAAACCTAAATGAAACATAGCCGAAGAGAGAATGAGCATATTAGCAAACATTCAGCTAAAACAGACGGAAATAGAGAACAGGAGATCAAAATGTAGAACACGGATAATAAAAAATTTGAGAGAATCTGCAACATGGCCAATTGAAATAACGGAATCAAAACCAAAAAGCATGCAGCGGTAAAACGCCTCTAAAAAAAATACAAGATAAAGAAAAATACAGGAGTGTATCATAGTGAAAAGGCACAATACGAAAGACGAAAAGAAGCAGGCAGAAGGAAAAACAAAATGAAGATAAGTTTAGAAAAGCAAAACTTAGACTAATAACTGAGCTCCTAAAGGTAATATGTGAGTCAGAAGACAGGATGATAGCATAAACGTTTATTGAAGCACAATTCACAACCACAAAACATCAATACATGAGATAAAATAGCTGCACACTTAATATTGTACATGTGGAAGGGACAAGCAAGAGCTTTTACTATTGAATAATATCATTTAAATGGCACTTCAGACACATGTGTGTCAGGAGAGTGATTATCTTGGAAAGAAAATGTGAGTGCCAAAATACACATTTTCTTAAAATATGGAAAGCATTTGATGAAGGCATAATAATAAATATGCCCGAGTCTGCTGAACCATAGGGTGTTTCTCAACTTCATAAGATAGTGACAAATCAATTCTAATGAGGTAATTCAAAGTTACACTGGAGTCAGCTTGTGACACGCCATGTTGATTCACATCCCTGCTAGCGGCTGCAGGAAGCACAGTTTTAAAATTTTTGCACAGTTAGATCATCTCGCATTTTCCTGATTTATTAGGTGCTTTTTCTGTACCTACTGAGGTTACGCAATGAGTTTTATCTTTTCTGTTAATGTGGCGAGTTGCATTAATTGCTTTCCTAATATTAAACCACTTTTACTTTTCTGAGGTATTTACAATTTTGTCATAACAGGTTATGCTTTAAACAGACTAATGAAAGCGATTTCCTAAAACATTAAAATCCTTCTTTAACATGATAAAAAATGTTTCGAAATATTTTTTCCCTAAACCTAAACATCATATTATTGTAAAGTGAATGATGTGATCCAGGATGGGCATACCTCCGGATTTCCGGGGAGTCTTGGCTCAGAAGTAAACCCTGGACACTAGTGCAGTTTTCTGCCATCTGGTGGCGGTAGTCTGCTATAACAAGATCCAAGACAGATTCTGGGTACTTGTGACAGGAACTTTCAGGATAATGTAGAAGAAAGGTTTATCTGCTTTTGGTGGGTTTGCAATCTAGTACAATTTCTATGGAGAGTGGTATGAAGATACTTCAAAGAACTAAAAATAGACCTATTATTTGCTGTAGAAATTCCACTATTGGGTATTTACCCAAAGAAAAAAATTTTATTTTCTTGAGATGTTTGTCAATAAGTTTGTGTTTATTGCAGCACAATTCACAATCACAAAACATTAATACATGAATGGATTAATAAAATGTAGTATGTGTACTATATGCCATGGAGTATTACTCAGTCATACAAAAGGTGAACTAATACATTTTGTAACAACTTGGATGGAACTGGAGACCATTCTTCTAACTAAACTATTGCAAAAATGGGAAAATGAACACCACCTGCACTCACTATTAAATTGGAACTAATTAATCAACACTTCAGTGTTCATATGGTAGCTAGAATCAGTGTAAGTCAAGCAGGTTGACTTTGGGTTATGGGCACACCTATAACTTTGACTCACACAGCACAAAAACAACTCATGTAACTAAATGTCTGTACCTCTGTAAAATTCTGAAATAAATACATAGTTCATTTCTTTTTATTGCTGAATAGCATTGTATTGTATGGTTATGTAAAAAATGAAATAACTCAAACTATTTCCAAGTAACTTAGTGTCCATCCCCCTCATATTGTCTTGAGTAAAGGAGATGGGTGGAAATAACTGGAATTATGCAAACCACCCTCCACCTCCTTATTTTGCAAGATGTACTTGTATGACATGGTCAGCTTTGTTTCCCCTTCCCTCCTTTCATTTTTTTCCCTCACTAAAAATAACTCCTGTAAGATCTTACCCCTGTCTCAAAGAAAAAAAGAAAAACTGAAGATGTAGAATGTTTTCTAGTTACATTGTATCTGAATTTGTCTTTTTCCTGAGATGCATTATAATGGAATTATACTGAATTTTGTTTAGAATTGTGTACATGTTCATCACTAACACAGAATATTTGTTTTCCCCACAGTAACCATGGCAGATTTTGGACTCAAGCTTGTATTAAATTATTAAAAAATGAGAATTTTTTTCTTTTTTTATTCTAAAGAGGAGGTTATATAACATTAAAAATATGTACTCCTCGAAGGTTTATAGGGACTAACAGGAGATGCCATCTGCACAAGTTTTTATCTTGAGATGAATGCTGACAAGTGATTCAGTTGCTTTAGTGACTAGCTAAGAAGTGATAATCAAAATATCTAACAGATTGTCTAGTAATTGATACATGCAAATGCTTACACACTAATAATACAAAATAGCCGCTTTGACATTCTCACTGATTTGCTTAATGAGTGATATAATTTTGAGTAAATATCACTTTATTAAATCATTCTAAAAGTTTCCAAATAATCTATGGATTTTGATAAATTCTTTGGGGAATATATGGACCGATGTCCTTGAGAACTGTCTGAGTCACAGTTTGACAGACGAGACTTAGACCAAATCATTACAAATGTATGTGACATGGTGTTTGAGAAATTTTTTTTTAACCAAAATTGTTCACAGTGCTGAATTCTCTCCAGGTTTCTGCTAAGCTCATATTAAATTAAAAAATTTTCTGGCTCCTTTAATACTCTTTGTTATGTTTATGTGTTCAATAATTCTTTTCTCTCTGGTTCAGCGTTTGAGCCACTGTCATATCTTGCACTAGTTGTCTTATCTCTTTAATATCCTTTAATGTGAAACTTTTCTCAATCTTACTTTTATTTCACTTTTTTGACATTTTGAAATGTTAGTCCATTTGAGTTTATCTGGTATCTCCTACTCAACAACATGTGTTTGGGGCAGGAGTGTCAAGATGCAATGCTTCTTCTTCATCGGAGACTAACATTAGGAGGTATATTATGGGAGTTTGTGCCCGTATTGGCACTGTTAATTTCTATTATTTTATTAATATTATGTTTGTGAACTTTATCCATTGTACAGATAATTAATAAATGTTATTTAATATGTAAAGGATAGTATGTAATAGGTATTTGGGGGAAATATTTAAAAACTAAGTAATATTCCTTTTTATTATAACAATTTATTCCCTTTCCTTATAATAATTTTATTCATTATTTTTGTCCCTTTGAGGGCTTTCAAATGCTGATTTTCTTATTCCATCATTTTTTCTCTATCAATTATATGTTACAGTAAGGTTGAGTTCCATTCATTCATTTGTAAATAGATAAAATGCAGAGAATAGAATAGTGAAGTAATTTGTTGAACATATGTGGCAAGGACAGACATGTCTTGCTCCAGATTTCAGAGGGAAATCATTCAGTCTCTCACCATTAGAGATGATAGTAACTATAGGTTTTAATTAGATGCCCTTTATTAGACTAAGGAAAAGTGCTGAGAGTCATTGTCAGAAACAAATGTTTGGTTTTGTCAAATGCTTTTTTTGTGTGTGTCTATTTGGATGATTACATGTGGTTTTTCTTTCTTTTTTTAGTTTGTTAATATACTAAATTACATTGATTTATTTTTGAATGTTAATCCAGCTTTGCATTTCTGGGATAAACCTTGCTTAGTCATAGTGTATTATCCTTTAATCTTTTGGTGGACTGAATTTACTCAAATTTTGTTTAGAAATTTTCATTTATGTTCACAACATATAGTGGCCTGTAGTTTTCTTTTATTGCTTTCTTTCTGTCTGGTTTAGTATAATAATACACTGGCCTCAAAGTTAAGAAGTATTTTCTCAGTTTTAATTTTTTGGAAAAATTTTTACAGAATTGTTATATTTTTCCTTAAATGTTTAGTAGCACTCACCATGGAACCAAACTGGGTAGGAGGGCCAGTGGAGAAGTTTCAAATCATAATTTCCATTTTGTATTGATTTTTTTAAAATTTAATTTTTGATTAAAATCATAACTGTATACATTTCTGGGGTACAATGCGATGATTTGGTATGCAATGTGGAATACTTAAATCAAACTGGTTGACATGTCCATCATCTTGCTTACTTATTTTTCTGTGGTAAGACATTACAAATTTACCCTTAGTTATTTTGAAATATACCTTTGCATTGTGCACATTAAGTGAGATCTCACAAAACACCCTCCCTCCTCCCACCAATTACCCTCCCTCCTTCCCCTGTCCTCTCTCCATACCCCTCCCCCTTGCCAGACTCTACTTGTGTTTTGTCGTTCCTGTAAGTGTGTGATTATAATTTGTTTCATGATAGGGCTGAGTACATGAGATACATTTTTCACCATGCTTGAGATACTTTACTAAGAAGAATGTGTTCCAGCTCTGTCCAGGTAAACATAAAAGATATAAAGTCTCCATCTTTTTTTTTATGTCTGAATAGCATTCTATGGTATACATATACCATAGTTTGTTAATCCACTCATGCGTTGATGGACATTTGGATTGCTTCCACGACTTGGCAATTATGAATTGGGCTGCAGTAAACATTCTGGTGGTAAAATGATTTTTGGTCTTCTGGGTAGACCCCTAATATTGGGCTTGTGGGGTCAAATGGAAGGTCAGCTTTTAATTCTTTGAGAATTCTCCATACTTCTTTTCATAAAGGTTGTATTAGTTTGCAACCCCACTGACAGTGTAGAAGTGATCCTTTCTCTCCACATCAATGCCAGTGTCTGCAATTTGGGGACTTTGTGATGTGGGCCAATCTTACTGGAGTTAGGTGATATCTCAAAGTGGTTTTGATTTGCATTTCTCTGATGATTAGGGATGATTAACATTTTTTCATGTGCTTGTTGGCCATTTATCTGTAGTCTACAGAGAAGTTTCTGTTCAAGTCTCTTGCCCACTTATAAATGGGGTTGTTTGCTCTTTTCTTGTTTAAGTTGAGTTCTCTGTAGATTCTAGTTATCACGCCTTTCTCAAATTCGTAACATGCAAAATTTTTCTCCCATTCCAAAGGCTGACTGTTTGCTTTAGTTGTAGTGCCCTTACCTGTGCAGAAGCTTTTTAGCTTGATCAAATCTCAATTAACTTGACCCTACAACAAATGGACTTAACAGACATACACATATCATTTCATTCTAATAAAACTGAATACATGTTCCTCTTATCAGCCCACAAGATCATCCTCTAAAATTGATCATATCTTAGGACACAAGTCTAACCTTAACAAACTTAGAAGAATAGAAATTATTCCTTGTATCTTCTCTGACCATCATGGAATAAAAGTTGAACTCAATGGCAATAGAAATCTCATACTCAAGGTCATGGAAACTAAATAATTTCCATTTAAAAAAAATGCTTCCAATGAACAATCTTTGGACTTATGACATTTTGTTTTTTATCTTCTAGGAGTCATTGTCTTTCACAGTCTGATATCTAGGGTCTTGGGACATAAGTGTGTGTGTCTGTGTGTGCCTATGTGTATTTGTGATATATCTAATCTTTTTATATCTCTATACCTCTTACCTTGTGATCTATCAGTCAGAATAGAAAAGGGAGGTAAGGAATGGGGAGAAGGAGAGGAGAGAAAGAAAGAGTATAAGAAAGGGAGGGAAAGAGCAAGAGGTGAAATTTTAAAGTTTTATTTTCTCTACGGTTTACTTCGGAGGCATGAGCTTTTTTTACCTGATAGGTATTGTCAATCATCTTTCCTGGACAATAAATCTTCCTTCCAGGAGACTTCACATTGCCATTCTAAACTTTGGAGAAGAGACACTTTCATGCCTCAGTAACAATCTGCTTTCTTTAAATCAATTGAAAGGACAAAATAGAATATGATACTTATATCTTCCAAAAGATCTTGTATTATAGGACTGGAACTTCACAGATGACCGGTCTCTGTTGTAGTTCTTTTAAAATTGTTTTACTGCAAAAAAAGAAATTACAACTTTCCTCTTTCATGTGCAAGCTCTTTTATCTTTTCTTTCCTCACATTGTTATTCTGAGTATTCCTAGTGCTAATACCATTGCTACTGTTGCTATTTGCATTGTAGCTTATTTTTTCTTAGTTTATGTGAGATATAATAAGGTTAGCTTACATATGTAGTGCTGTGTTTTATAAAAATTAATTTATTTTATGTATAGGGCAACTCTGTTAGGTCCTGTTGTTACCCCCAGTTTACAGATGAGATACTTGTGTTTATGTGATTGGATAGTTAAGAGAAGAAAATGCAGACTATGACAACTATATATGAAAATAAAAAATTTAAATATATTTGATACCCTGCATTGGGAGAAATTATAAGTATTAGTAGACTTGATTATATAGATATCTGAAGACTAATAGCTGTATAGAGAGAGTCAAAATGAGGAGAATTTGAAAAAATGAAATGATTTTTAAAAATGGAGAAAATGGAGTAACAGTAAATTGGCATAGTAGGAGTGTTACAGAATTTTAAAGTAGTTTGTGCCTATTGTATTTTATAAAATATAATTTTTTAATATATACAAAAATTAAAAAAAATCTAAATATAAGACAAGTTTCATACCACGTATTATTCATACCACGTATTAGTTGACTGAGTGATGTGTATTACAAGATACATTGCCAATTTGAACTGGAAAAAATTACCCATGCTCTTTGTTTTCCTTGTTCAATTATTTTTGACTTAATGGGCATGTGTGTGTGTTATTTTCAGTTGTTATTTTGTTCCTGATCATTTTAAGTCAAAACTCATTTTTAGAATTTGATACAATTCATGGAACTTATCTTTTACATAAATGCACAAAACAATTTGCAATTGCCAGAGTTTCACAAAATTCTAGAAGCTCCTTCAAATATTCCAGATGACTTCATCTTCTATGTAAAACATACTTTCTATCTTTATTATATTTCTTAAAAGCTCTTTTAAAAATCAAGATAAACCTAGATGTATTATATAAGGTGGAAATAAAAAAGTAAATACTAAAGGAATGCCCAGGAAGCAGAGTGGGTGGGTGGAATGGTGGTAAGCCTGATTTATATCAGCCATAGTTAATGATTACCATTAAGTAAGTGTAATAAACTTGTCTTTGGAGCCATTGATACACGAAAAAAAGAAGAATTGGGTTAAGTTTTTGTAAAACAATGCAAAGAAGAGTAAGGAACACCCTTTCAGAAGACTATAATTATTAATGACTTTGAGTAACTGAGGAAAATGCTGTTCCTCCTGGAAGCAATAAAAAGACCTAATTCACTGGTCCTAAAACTTCTACAACCTTTTACTTCTACAGGGACTGATTTTATCAGAGTCAGGGGAGAATCTTAAAAGATAAATGAATACTTCTCATTAACAGACATTTCCCGATATTCAGATTAATTAAGAATAAGGTGTTATCCAGGAATCAGTATTAAAAGCAAAGCAAAACAAAACTTCCCAAATGACCCTGAGGTATGGGAAATTTGGCAAACACTGACCTAATTGACCTCTAGGGCCTTTTTTATTTTTCAAAAAGAAGACCACACATTTTATCATATTTTTTCTAATGTGATTTCTTGGTTTTAAGAATAACTATGTGGCTAGATCAAGGAACTTAGGATTTATGGCAGAGAGCATATAGGAAGAATTCTTAGTTATGACTTTGACTTATGAATAATAATATTTTCTGGAGGTTCAAACTAAAGCCCATAGTGTGACAGTCTCTTTTGGTTCTAATAAGAAAGATGTATACAAGGCTTATAAATAAATAGGTCTTCTTGTTGTTTGTCCTCAGATACTTTAGTAAATCTGCATATACTGTGAAGAATTTTTGTAATTAACTACACTTTCCTCAAAGCTTCCTTTAAAAAAACCAATACACTTTTAGACTCCTTCAGTGAGACTTCTTTTGGAATAAGCTGGATCTCAAGAAAGGTAACTTTTTTTAAAAATTACGAATTTTTCTGAAGATAGTTTTGAAACTTAGGAAAACTTTCTCCTTTGTTCCTGCTCATTCTCTCTTATATCCATTGTTTATTAAGTACTTTCTATTTCCCAGATGTTACATATTTCATTTAATTTATATATGTGTCATTTAATTTTATCTTTGCAAAAATAATCCCATGGAGCAGACATTCTAAACCATATTTTGCTGATGAGTACATAGAGGATCATTGAATTTGAACAATTTGCCCAAGATTATTCAGCCAGTTGCAGAGTGCAGATTCAAAGCCAGATTTATGTGAATTAAAATAACATGCATTTAACCATTAAAACATTTTGACTTCATAAAAATCATAACAGATGCTAAATCAGTTTAACTTCTTCTGACTACATTGTACTTTTTTTTTTTTTAGGAAGTTGTTTTTTTTTATTTTTTTTTTAAATAATTTTATTGAATCATAATTATGTACATTGGTGCAATCACAGGGCACGATTCATATACATTCAAAAATATTTTGATCATACTGTTACAGATATCCTTCATGGCATTTCCTTGATCAC
>CAUYON010152056.1:0-17573 GCA_963573935.1 Arctocebus calabarensis | reverse complement strand
CTAGTAGCTGGGACTACAGGCGCCCGCCACAGCGCCCGGCTATTTTTTTGTTTTTGCAGTTCGGCCGAGGCCGGGCTTGAACCCGCCACCTTCGGTATATGGGGCCGGCGCCCTGCTCGCTGAGCCACAGGAGCCGCCCCCGCCTTTTTTTGTTTGTTTGTTTATTTAGCAAGCCCAGACCAGGTTCAAACCCACCAGCCCCAGTGCATGTGGCCAGTGCCCTAACCACTGATATACAGGTGCCTAGCCTACCTGATGATTTTAAGTTTGAAAGTAAGTAATTGTGTGTCAAAGTTAAGGAGAAAATAGTTTTAATAACCCTTAATCTCCAAAACCGAATTAGAACTCTTACGAATGATTTTTATTGCCAGGAGTAACTATTAAAATGGACAGTGAATTATCTTTTCATTTGTGCTGGTGCTAGTGTTTTGTAAAAGGAGCTAGTCCAGTTTGACCAATGGCTCCATAGGCTTCTATAGGACCCTATGGTTTGTTTTTTTTTTTTAACAGAGCCTTACTTTGTCACCCTCAGTAGAATACTATGGTGTCATAGCTCACAGCAACTTCAAACTCTTGGGCGCAAGTGATTCTCTTGCCTCAGCCTCCCAAGTAGCTGAGACTACAGGTACCTACCACAATGCCTGGCTAGAGACAGGGTCTCATTCTTGCTCAGGCTGGTCTCGAACTCCTGAGCTCAAGCAATCCATCCACCTCTGCCTCCCAGAGTGCCAGGACTACAGGTGTGAGCCACCGAGCCTGGCCTCCCTATGGTCTTAAATACAGAATTTGTGGTCAAACTAATGTGACAATAATATTAAACACGAGTTTATTATTCTCCTTGAGGTTCACCAAGTTTTGACAAAGAATAGATAAAAACAAAGTTCTGATTTCAAAGAAACAGACTAGCTATTGCTTTCTACTACTATTGAATTAATCAAAATCCATTTACCTGAGTGATCAGAGTCGATCATATTAAATATGATTTCCAGGTCAGATCGGTATCTGTATACAGTTTCAACTAGAGTAGATTGAACCTAAAGTAAAGATTTTCTAAATGTTAAAACATACAGAATTTATGACACAAATCAACTTTAGCAACTAAACATCATCGCCAATTCAAATTATGTTACTTAGAAATTAGAGAAGGCTTGGCCCAACCCTCTTCAATCAGAGAAAAAACCTTGCTGTCCTTGTTCTAAGGTTCTGCAGTTTGTGTTCTCAGAGAACAGAGCCAAAGTGAACGAGGCAGCAGTAAATAACAATAGCTGCCATTTACTGAGAGCTTTCTGTGATTATTTCATTCAGTTCTCTACAACTACCCTAAGGAATCAGAACAGAACTATTGTGTCCATTTTACAGAGGTAGAAAACAGAGACAAGAAAGAACTTCCCCAGTCACATGGCTAGTGAAGCAGGATTTAAACATTAACTCTCTGAAGCCAAAGCCTCTGATTTGAATGCCCTGGTAACTACCTCTGAAGTGAAGTCAAAAGCCTCCTTCCTGGGGGTATTTAGGCTCCAACCCGCACTTTACTTCCCTTCTTGCTGCTCTTCACACCTTCCCTGCAAAGGATCTCCCAAGTCCTACTTCCAAACAGATTGCTTTGAGCTCAATGAGACAACTAATTGCTGATGAGTTGTTAATTGATAAGTACTGGGATCTGAACTCCCCCAGGGTATCTGCTTTTAATTAACAAGGGATTCTACCTTTTAAAAATCTTTAAGGGATACTTTGGGTCCTCTCAGCAAGTCTGCTTACTCAGTTTAAGAAAGACTACATTAAGTATTCCAAATCAGCAGTCCCCAATCTTTTTGGCACCAGGGACCGGTTTCATCGTAGACAATTTTTCCACAGACTAGGGGTGGGTGTGTGGAGGTAGGTGAACTTCACGGGGTGATGCAAGCATGGGGAGCTGGCTGGCCACTCACTGTAAATACAGAAGAGGATGCTTTGCTCCATGGCCAGCCACTTCCCTCCTGCTGTGTGGCCTGGTTCCTAAGTTTCACAGAAAACAATTTTTCTGTGGACCAGGGATGGTGGTGCGGTAGGAGGGTGGGGTAGGGAGCTATGTGGCCTGCTCCTAAAAGGTTGTGGACCATTTCCCCTTGGGTTTGGGGATAGCAGATCTAAACAGCATGTTGTAAGAAAGAATGGATGGTACATCTGCCTTTCTGCGGGACAACACTTAAAAAAAAACAACCTATATTTGATGTGGATTCGCTTGCTGAAGCTTTTTTTTTCTTTTCGCCTCTCCTGAGAACATGCAAATTTCTGGAACAGATCCCAATGTACCTGGGAGATTCCCCTCCTGTCTTTCCTAAGACTGTAGCTCTCACCCATGATTCCACCCAGAACTTTTCAAAGGTTTACATTACTCTTATAGGTTTTCTAAAGAGTGTTTTACCCCAGCCAGGTTGTAGCTGGAGCTGTGTTACTTGCCTGTTGTACTGGTTTTTCAATGTGGATATCCTGGAAGCTGGACATGTAGATAACATTTCCATCTTTGTCAGTTGTTACCAGATGTGAACTCAGGGTTCTCCATGGTAACTGCAGCCCCAAAATGTTCTCCATGGATAAAGCCCACTGGCCCAGAGAAACTTTTCCTAACAACAACAACAACAACAACAACAACAACAAAGCCCATATAATTTATTTATAATTTGGTTTGAAAAAAATGCAACCTCCTTGGTAGAGCCAGTGGGAAGCTTAGGGTTTTGAAACTTGGGGGATTGTTGATCTCCTTTCTGATTTGGGCAACCAGGACCCCACCCTGAGGGAAGAATAACTAAAAGTCTTTAATATTGCACACACCTCAACAGGACCTACTATCACCTGTAAGAAATCAGACTTTGGGTATTAGATTCCTTTTATCCTTTTTCCAGTTAACAAAGTAAGATATGCTTATTACAGAAGATTTAAAAACACAAAAGAATATAAAAGTTAAAAGATTCACTAAAATATTTTGGCATATTACTCACCTGTTGTTTTCCCAGCTAATATCCTTTTACCCCCTAATATTATATGCAGTTTTTCTTTCTTTCTTTTTTTTTTTTTGAGACAGTGTCTCAAGCTGTCGCCCTGGGTAGAGTGCCTTGGTGTCATAGCTCATAGCAACTAGCAACTTCTAACTCTTGGGCTCAAGTGAGCCTCTTGCCTCAGTTTTTCTATTTGTAGTGGAGACGGGGTCTTGCTTTTGCTCAGGCTGGTCTCGAACTTGTGAGCCCAGGCAATCCACCTGCCTTGGTCCCCCAGAGTGCTAGGATTACAAGCATTAGCCACTGCAGCCGGCCATATGCAGTTTTTCAAAATACAAACATCTTTATTTGTTCTGATTAAAGATATGCTTATTTTAAATGGTTTTGAATAAATAAAGTGATTTCTAGTCTGTTTTATGTATATAAACATGTATATACATAAATGTTCTATTTTCTTTCTTAAAAATAAATACATGTATACATTATACTGTAGCATATGTTTTATATACAACGTATTGCATATGGAAAAAACACACATGAACACATTTACTCTAACCTGTGTTTTTACTTACAATAAATCATGGATATGCATCTAAGTTAATAAACACATATATATCATCATTTTAATGGCTGTGAAACTATTCCATTATTTCCTTAGGATCATTTCTAGAAGTGGAATTGCAAGATTAAAAAGTATGCAGGTTCTTAAGGGTTTTGATTAAGGGGTAGGGAACCTGCAGGCTTCTGATTTCAAGATTTTTCTTTTTTAAGTACCAAAGGAGGCAAGAAAAGCTTCATCTTTCTCTGTTGCAATAAAAGGATTTGTTCTCAGGTGACACCCATAATCCAGTGGGTAGGGTGCCAGCCACATACACAGAGGCTGGTGGGTTTGAACCCAACCCAGGCCAGCTAAAACAGTAATGACAACTGCAACAACAACAACAACAACAACAACAACAACAACAACAAAACAGCTGGGCATTGTGGCGGGCGCCTGTAGTCCCATTTAATTGAGAGGCTGAGGGAAGAGAATTGCTTAAGCCCAAGAGTTTCAGGTTGCTATGAGCTATGATGCCACGGCACTCTACCCAGGGTGACAGCTTGAGACTCTGTCTGAAAAAAAGAAAAAAGGATTTGTTCTCTAAAACTTGAATTTAGTCAAAACACAATAGTAAAAAACCCAGAAGGCCACATGTGGCCCCAAGGCCATAGGTTCCCCACCTCTTCCCCCACACATAATTCTTAATTTTTTAAATTAGTGTTTTACACATACAGAAAAGTTCATGAAACAAATACAGAGCTTAATGAATTGTGACAGGGTTACTCTTATGTAACCAACACTAAACATAAGAAATAGGATGTTGCCAGTATCCAAAAACCTCCCACAATGCCAGGATTACAGGCGTCAGCCACTGCACTCGGCCTCTTTCCTTTCCTTATTGATTAGTAGGAGTTATTTATATTTTCTAGATATAAACCTTTAGCCAATTACATGTGTTGCAAATATCTTCTCTTATTTTTTGGCTTACCTTTTCCCCTCCTTTAATAGTGTAATCTGATATAAAGAAATTTTTGATTTTAATATAAATACAATTACCACTCTTTTCTTTATGGTTAGTGGTTTTCTATTGTCTTTATGAAATCTTTACTAGGTCCAATGGCATAAATTCTATATCGTATTCTAGAAGCTCTGTTGTTTGTTTTTTACATTTAAATCTACAATCCACCCAAAGTTGATTCTCATGTATATTGTGAGCTATAGGCTGTTTCTATTTTTATATGGATATCCATTTGATCCAGCATCCTTTATTAAAGACTATCCTTTGCCCACTGCTCAGCAGTGGCACCTTCAAATGTCTGCATACACATGCATTGTTTCAGGATTCTCTATTCACGTCCATTTGTATGTATGTGTATCCTTGTGCCAATTCCATACCACTATATTACTGTACCTTTACAATAAATCTTGATAACTAATAGGAAAATTCCTCCCACCTTATTCTTTTTCTTAAAGAAGGCCTTGTCTGTTTTTGGCCTTTTGCACTTCTACATGAATTTTAGATGCAGATTCTCACGATCTATGAAAAAATTCCTACCTTGGGATTTTGATTTAGATTGCATTGAATCTATAGCTCAATTTGAGAATAATTTTATATCTTGACACCATTAACTCTTACAGTCCTCGCACACGGTAATTAACATCCACCAATTTTTTTAGTTCCCTTTAATTTCTCCTAATAATATTTTAGAAATCTTATACATTATTCATTAGGTTTCTCCCTTAGCACTTGATTATGTATTATAAATGGTATCTTAAGATTTTCATTATCTAAAAGTTCATTGCTGGCTACCCCAGTACCAATTTATTTCCACTCAGCTCCAAAACTACTTTTTTTGCCCTATCTTATAGTACTGGAACTGGACCCTGTAAACATTTCTCTTTGGCAGCTGTTATAGTATTAGGCTTTGCTAGTAGAAGGTGCAGAAGAACACTGCAAGGCAGAAGAAATAGCTTTTCTTTCTGGTTCCAGTGTGCTTTGCTTCTTGTTTCTATAGCACAGTATGGTATGTGGAAGGTGCAGTGGCACTCACCCTCTAATAAATTTCACTGATACCACAGTCAGTGGCTTCATTGCCAGCATTGTGTAGGAGTCACAGTGGTGTACAGCCCAAAGAGAGTTTTGCTGGCGCCCCAGTAGGTCACTCCATCCTCTCCAGTCCTGGCCCACTAGCTGGAAACGAACACTGACTTGAGGCACCTAAGTAAATTTCTGCCCTATCCAGTGGGCCACAGGCATATCCTCTCCATTGAGATCCGAATCTCAGTTGTGGTTAAGAATGGGGACACTTCCAAGTTTGTTCTTCCCTTGGGTACTCTCTCTCAGTCTTAGACATTACAGCTCCTCCCTATACTTGCTATTTCTGTATTTTTTTTTTTTTTTTGTAGAGACAGAGTCTCACTTTATCTGCCTCTGTGGAATGCCGTGGCGTCACACAGCTCACAGTAACCTCCATCTCCTGGGCTTAGGCCATTCCCTTGCCTCAGCCTCCCGAGTAGCTGGGACTACAGGCGCTTGCCATAACGCCTGGCTATTTTTTTGTTGCAGTTTGGTTGGGGGCAGGGTTTGAACCTGCCACCTCGGTATAGGGGGGCTGGCGTCCTACCAACTGAGCCACAGGCGCCGCCCCATTTCTGTATTCTTTAGCGCTTTTATCCCTTTTAGTAATCACCTTTTACTAGTTGGTAATTCTTTATATATTTTCCCTGTTGAAATTATTGATTCACTTTCTGTATCCTGAATAGACTCAGACTGATACACTAGTATATGGAAATGCAATCAATTTCGATGTATTGACCTCATGGTCAACAACTTACTAAATCCATTTATACATCCTAAATTTTAAATTTTAGATTAATATGAGGGTACAAATGATTAGGTTATATTGTTTGCATTTATTAAGTAAAGTTGGAGCTGGCGTTGAGCCCTTCACCCAGGGGGTGTACTGTATACCCTTACATGTGCCCATTAGGTGAGAGCTTATTGAACACTCTTCCCTCCTCCCTTCTCCCCTCTCCTTTCTTCGCCCTCCATCCCCCTTGAATTTGTGTTTTTCTCTCCTGTGGGCTCATAGTTATTTATAATTTATCAGTTCCAATAGATTTTTCTATAAATTCATTTGGATTTTCTATACTCAATCATGTTGTCTATACATAATAATGGTTTTCTTTCTTCTTTTTTTAATTCTTATTTTATTTCTTTAACTTGTATCATTACACTAGTTAATATCCCTAGCATAATGCTGAACACATGGTCTTGATAGAGGGCATCTGTATGAGTTTCCCATTGCTTCTGTAACAAATTATCACAACCTTAGTGGCTTAAAACAACCCAAATTTATTCTCTTATAGTTCTGAAAGTCAGAAGTCTGAAATTAGTGTTACTGGGCAAATGACAAGAGGTCAGCAGGGTTGGTTCCCTCTGGAGGATCTGAGGGGATGATCCATTTTCTTGCCTTTTCTAGTTTCTAGTGGTCACCTGTTGTCTTTGGCATGTGGCCCCTTCCTCCACCTTCCAACTATATCATTTCAATATTTGCTTCTATCATTACCTCACCTTTTCCTCTGACTCTGTCTCTTCCTGTGTCCTTATAAGGACCATTATGACATCAGGCCCACTTGGCTAATACTGGATAATCTCTCCAGATAAAAATCCTTAAATTAATCACATGTGCAAAGACTTTTTTGCCTTATAAGAAAAGTTACAGATTCCGGGGATTAGTAATAAAGCTTTTAACATTTTTCCATTAAATATATGTTATTTGCTATAGGCTTTGGTAGATACATTTTATAAGATTAAGGACATTTACTACTTAGTTTTCTAAATGGTTTTTAAAATCATGAAACTGAGCTGGGCATGACAGATCACGTCTGTAATCCTAGCACTTTCAGGGGCCAAGGAGGGTGGATTGCCTGAGCTCAGTAGTTCAGCCTGAGCCAGAGTGAGACCCCATCTCTAAAGACTAGCTGGGCATGGTAGCGGGTGCGTGTAGTCCCAGCTACTTGGGAGGCTGAGACAAAAGTTTAAGGTTGCCGTTAGCTATGATGCCAGAGCACTCTATTCAGGGCTACTGAGTGAGACTCTGTTTCAAAAAAAAAAAAAAAAAAAGTCCATGAAACTGGAATACAATATTTCATGGAAATGGAAACCAAAAGAAAGCAAGAAGGGCCAGGCGCAGTGGCTCATGCCTGTAATCCCAGCACTTTAGGCAGGATCACCTGAACTCACGAGTTTGATACCAGCCTGAGCTAAAGTGAGACCCCCTCTCTAAACATAGCTGGGTGTTGTGGAGAGTGCCTATAGTCCCAACCACTCGGGAGGCTGAGGCAAGAGAATTACTTGAGCCCAAGAGTTAGAGATTGCTATGAGCTATGACAATAAGGCACTCTATTGGGGGCAAGAAAGTGAGACTCTGTCTCAAAATAATAAAAACAAAAAAACAAAAGAAAGCAAGAGTTGCTATTTTTTTCGTAGATAAAATTTAATTTAAAGTAACAAATGTAAAGAAAGAAAAAGATGGACACTATATACTTGTCAAGGGTATCATTCAACAAGAAGACATATCAGGCTTAGTGCCTATAGCTCAGCGGCTAGGGCATCAGCTATATACACTGGAGTTGGCAGATTCAAATCCAGCCCAGGCTTGCCAAACAACAATGACAACTACAACCAAAAAATAGCTGGGCTTGTGGTGGGCACCTGTAGTCCCAGCTACTTGGGAGGCTAAGGCAAGAGAATTGCTTAAGCCCAAGAGTTGGAGGTTGCTGTGAGCTTGATGCCACAGCACTCTACCCAGGGCGACAGCTTGAGATTCTTGTCTTAAAAAAAAAAAAAAAAAAAAAAGACATCAATTCTGAATACTTATGCACCCAACTTAAGTGCCCCTGATTTACAAAGTAAACTCTCCTTGATCTAAACATATGATAAACAACAACACCATAATAGCCAGGGAATTCAACACCCAACTGACCGAACTGGACCGATTCTCCAAGAAGAAACTAAACAAGGAAATTATGGACTTAAACATGACTCTAGTACAAACGGGCTTAACAGACATCTACAGAACATTTCACCCCAATACACATTCTTCTCATTAGCTCACAGATCATTCTCTTAGATTGAGCATATCCTAGGTCACAAATCAAGCCTCAACATATTTTAAAAAAATAGAAATTTTACCTTGTATCCCTATGGACCACAATAGGCTAAAAGTAGAAATAAATTCCAATAGAAATATTCATCCCCACACAAACTCATGGAAACTAAACAACTTATTGCTGAGCGATAGCTAGGTCAATGAGGATATAAAGAAGGAAATCATTAGATTCCTTGAACGAAATGACAATGAGTCACAAGCTACCAAAACCTGTGGGATACTGCAAAAGCAGTCCTGAGAGGAAAATTCATTACTTTAAACGTCCACATCCAGAAATTGGAAAGAGCACAAATCAATAATCTAATGAATCATCTCAAGGAACTGGAAGAAGTGCAATCTAATCCCAAACCCAGCAGAAGAAATAACCAAAATCAGATCAGAAATAAATGAAATCAAGAACAAAAGAACCATTCAGAAAATTAACAAAAGAAAAAAGTTCAAATTGGTTCTTTGAAAAGATAAAATTAACAAGCCATTGGCCAGATTAACCAGAACCAAAAAATACATCTCTAATCAGCTCAGTCAGAAATGAAAAGGGGGAAATAAAAACAGATACCACAGAAGTACAAACTAGCATCACTATTTTGTATCAGTGATGATACAAAAACCTCTATGCACAGAAATTTGAAAATGTAGAGGAAATGAACCAATTCCTGGAATCTCACTATCTCCCTAGACTCAACCAAGAAGAAACAGAACTCTTGAACAGACCAGTATCAGCTCTGAAACTGAAACCACAATAAAAAAAATCTTCCAATAAAAAAAGTCCTGGACTAGATGGTTTTACACCAGAAGTCTACCAAATCTTCAAAGAGCTGGTACCTATATTCCAGAATATATTCCATAACACTGAGAAGGAAGGAACCCTCTCTATCTCCTTCTGTGAAGCAAATATCACTCTGATACACAAACCAGGGAAGGACACGATGAAAAAGGAAAACTACAGACCAATATCTTTGGTGAATATAGATGCAAAATTTGAAAGGGGGGCACTCGACTGGCATAAACCTCACAGAACACCAAGGCTTGTACAAAAGGTTTTTATTGGTGGGGGAAGCTGCAGAGCAGCATTAAGGAGGAGGGGAAAGAGAGAGAAATGGGGGAAGAGAGGAGAGGAGAGAAGGGAGAGAGAGAGAGAGAGAGAGAGAGAGAGAGACACACACACACACACACATGAGACACACGGTGGGGGGGAGAGAGGAGGAGAGAGAGAGGAGAGACAGAGACAGAGACACAAGACACACAGGGGGGCGAGAGAGAGAAAAGAGAGAGAAGAGAGAGAGCAAAAGACAAGGACACCTGATATAGGCTTGGTTAGGGGAGATGATGGGATAGTAGAACAGTCAATAAGGTGTTACTGCTCTGGCGCTAAGAGCCGTAGGGGGGCGGGCTATAAGTTTGAGCTTTTCAGTGGGGATAGGGAGATGAAGTTGTGCAATTATCTAACAAAATTAATCAATAAAATCTTAGCAACCAGAACTTAGCTACACATCAGAAAAATAATACATCACAATCAAGTGGGCTTCATCCCAGGGATGCAAGGCCTGTGCAACATATGCAAATTTATAAATATAATTCACCATATAAACAGAAGTAAAAACAAAAACCACATGATCCTCTCAGTAGAAGCAAAAAAAGCATTTGAAAAAATTCAATACCCTTTCTTGATATCTACACTTAAGAAAACTGGCATAGTTGGGACATTCCTCAAATTTTGTAGTAGAAGCCATCTATAACAAACCCACAGCCAGCATCATACTGAATGGAGAAAAACTGAAAATGTTTGTGGCAGGCAGACATTCCAGAGGACTCATGCTGGAATGCCTGGGGCCTCATGCCCCCCACCCCACTCCACTGCTACTCAGCACACCTATGGAGGCAGTGGTGAGTGGGGGTAAGAATGTTCACCAGAATAGACAGAAAACTAGTTTGAGGACATCTGAGTAAAATTCAGCAGTTTAGCAGAGGCAGTATATCAGCAAAATTAGAAAGGGGTTACAAATTACCCTTGAGCCAGAGATAATCTAGCCTGAAGGCTGTAACCATAACTGGACCTCTCCCATCCCCTAAGGCAACTTGGTTTGTTAGCTACTTAGTTCTGCCCTTGAGAATTTTTCTAGGATTTAATGCCTTCACCCTGAGGACCTTTTTCATAATCAAAAGACCACTGGCATTGGCATGATTGAGTCATGAGACTATTAACTCTTCTTCCTTCTATAAACATATGCCTTAAAATCTTACATAAAAACCTCCCGAGAATTCAAATCAGGGCAGCACCTATCTGCTTCACTACAGGCTGCAATGGTGTCCATATCTCTAGGACTCAACAGACTTTTTAATAGAAACTCTGCATGTTGATTTCTTGGTGCCATTTCTCCCTCTGCCTCCAGAACCACATGGTCTGCAAAGTCCTCTTTGAGGAATTCTCAGTCGGCCTTATGGCTCCTTCCGGCGTGGCAACAAGCGTTTCCACTCAGAACGGGGACCACAAAAGGATGTCCTCTATCACTACTACTATACATGCTAACATAGTGCTTGAAGTCCTAGCCAAAGCAATCAGACAAGAGAAAGATATCAAAGGGATCCAAATGTGGAAGAGGAGGTCAAACTATCACTTTTTGTGGATGACAGGATCTTATACTGAGAAAACCACAAAGACTCAACAAAATGACTCTTGGAATTGAAAACAAAATCCAGCAATGCCTTAGGATATAAAATTAATGTATGCAAATCAGTAGCCTTCATATATGACAACAGCAGGCAAGCCAAGAATCAAATCAAAGGCATAATACCCTTCACCATAGCATCAAAGAAAATTAAATACCTTAGAATATATTTAATAAAGAATGTGAAGGATTTCTATAGAGAGAACTACAAAACACTGAGAAATGAAAGTGCAGAAGACGTTAACTGATGGAAGGATATCCTGGTTTGGAAGAATCAATATTATTAAAATGTCTATAGTACTGAGGCAGGGTATGGTTGTTCACACCTGTAATCCTAGTACTCTGGGAGACCAAGATGGGTGGACTGCTTGAGCTCAGGAGTTTGAGACCAGCCTGAGCAATAGTGAGACCCCATCTCTACTAAAAATAGAAAAACTTAGGCAAGAGGATCACTTGAGCCCAAGAGCTTGAGGTTGCTGTGAGCTATGACACCATAGCATGCTACTCAGTGTGCCAGAGTGAGCCTCTGTCTCAAAGATAAAAAAAAATAAGGCCAGGTGCAGTGGTTCATGCTTGTAATCCTAGTATTCTGGGAGGCAGAGGTGGGTGGATTGCCTGTGCTCACAGGTTCAAGACCAGCCTGAGCAAGAGTGAGACCTCAGCTCTAAAAAAAAAAAAAAAAAATAGCTGGGCACTGTGGCGGGCATCTGTAGTCTCAGCTACTCGGGAGGTTGAGGCAAGAGAATCACTTGAGCCCAAGGGTTTGAAGTTGCTGTGAGCAACCATAGCACTCTACCAAGGACAACAAACTAAGATTCTGTCTCAAAAACATAAAAAATAAAAATAAAAAATAAAAACACATATCTATACTACCCCAAGTGATCTACAGATTCAATAAAAATAAAAAATAAAAACACATATCTATACTACCCCAAGTGATCTACAGATTCAACGCAATTCTCATTAAATGATTGATGTTTTACTTTGCAGATCTTGAAAAAAATGTCCTCGGATTTATATGGAATCAGAAAAAAAACCCAAAATAGCCAACACAATTCTACAAAATAAGAACAAATCTGGAGACATTACCTTACCCAACTCCAGGCTATGCTATAAGTCTATAGTGATCAAAACAGCATGGTATTGTCATAAAAATAGAGACATAGACTTATGGAACAGAACAGAGAATCTAGAGATGAAACCAGCTTCATATTACCATCCGATCTTTGACAAAGCAAACAAAAGTATACACTGGGGAAAAGAATCCCTATGCAATAAATGGTCGAGGACGAACTAGTTAGCCACATATAAAAGTCTGAAACTGGACCCATACCTCTCACCACTTACAAAAATTAACTCATGATGGATAAGATTTAAATATAAGACACAAAACTATAAAAACCCCAAAGAATGCGTGGGAAAAACTCTTAACCTTATCAGTTTAGGGAAAGAATTTATGAAGAAGATCTCACTGGCAATTGTAGTAATAACAAAAATGAATAAATGGTGGGCGGCGCCTGTGGCTCAGTAGGTAGGGTGCTGGCCACATACATTCAGGTTGGCAGGTTTGAACATGGCCTGGGCCTGCTAAAGAATAATGACTACTGCAACCAAAAAATAGTCGGGCATTGTGGTGGGCACCTGTAGTCCCAGCTACTTAGTAGGCTAAACCAAGAGAATCACTTAAGCCTAAGAATTTGAGGTTGCTGTGAGCTGTGATGCCACAGCACTCTACTGAGGGTGACGTAGTGAGACCCTGTCTCAAAAAATAAATAAATAAAAATAAGTAAATTAATAAATAAATGGGACCAGATCAAGTTAAAGAGCTTCTGCACAGCTAAAAATACAATCAACAAAGCAAAAAGACAACCTACAGAATGGGAGAATATATTTGCATGTTACCCATCCAACAAAGGGTTGATAACCAGAATCTAAAAAGAACTCAAGTATATCAACAAGAAGAATTCAAACAACCTCATTAAAAATTGGATAAGACATGAACAGGAACTTTTCCTAGAAAGATAGATTAATGGCCAAAAAACACATGAAAAAATGCTTATCGTCTCTAACGATCAGAGAAATGCAAATCAAAATCACACTGAGATATCACCTAACCCCAGAGAGAACAGCTCACATCATAAAGTCCCAAAGCAACAGATGCTGGCATGGATGCAGAAAAGAACACTTATACACCGTTGGTGGGACTATAAATTTGAACAACCTCTATGGAAAGCAGTATGGAGAATCCTCAAAGAACTAAAAGTAGACCTACCATTTGATCTGCAATTCCATTACTAGGTATTTGCCCAAAGGAAAAAAAGGCATTCTATCATAAAGACACCTGCCCTGGAATATTTACAGTAGGATAATTCATAATCACAAAGATGTGGAAACAACCAAAGGGCCCTTCAATACATAATGGATTAACAAATTGTGGTGTATGTATACTATGTAATATTATTCAGTCATAAAAAAAGATAGAGATTATGTTTCTTTTGCAACAACGTGGATGGAAGTGGAGACCATTCTCCTTAATGAAGTATCACAAGAGGGAAAAGCAAATACCATATGTACCCAGTACTAAATTGGAACTAATAGATTAACACCTATATGCTCACATGAAAGAAAAACTCAATTAAATTCAAGGGGGGGAGTAGGGAAGGAGTTGGGTAAATTTCCACCCAAAGGGTACATTGCACAGGTATATAGCACACTACCTAGTAGAGGGCACACCTTTTAATCAGACTTTAATCCTACAAATACAAACTATGGAATCTAATCATCTGTACTCCCACATTAATATGAAATTTAAAAATACCATGAGATCAAGGTTAAATACATCAATTATTCTTATTTTTAAGAATTACCTTAATTATTCTTATTAACTTCTTTAATTGTGCTAAAGTGGTCATGATACTGATTGATCTTCTTTCTTTTTCTTTTTTTCTGAGAAAGAGTCTCACTTTGTCACCTGCCCTAGGTAGAGTGCCCTGGCATCATAGTTTAAGCAACCTCAAACTCTTGGGCTCAAGTAATCCTCTTGCCTTAGCCTCCCCAGTAGCTGAGACTATGGGCGCCCACCATAACACCCAGCTATTTTTTAGAGACAGGGTTTCATTCTTGCTCAGGGTGGTCTTGAACATCTGAGCTCAAGCGATCCACCCTGCCAGGGCCTCCCATAGGTGTGAGGAACTGCACCTGGCCAAATGTAGTTTTAACTTACCTTTCATGAGGAGTGGAGATGGAGCTGGGAGATTACTTTTTTGTAAAGCTCATAAATGCCTTAAAATTCTTCACCCTCCAGAATCTAGCTGTTTATTAATATGAAGGCCCTCCAGGGTGTCTAGTCTAACATACTACCAAAATAGAAGTTGAATTCAGAGGTGTTGGTGGTTTTTTAATTTGAAAGAAACTTGCTTAAAAAATATGTCTTTTTTTCGAGCAAATAGTGGATTATATTTCACTTTAAAATTAATTTCATTTTTACCTCTATCATTCCTTTCTAACAAAAATGGAGAACTGAAACCTAAGGAATAGGAGAGGAGGGGGGTGGGGCAGAGAGAGAGATAGATACAGAGAGAGAGAGAGAGAGAGAGAGAGAGAGAGAGAGAGAAGGAAAGGAAAGGAAGTGAGGGAAAGAGAAGAAAAGGAGGAAGGAAAGAAAACTCATCTGTATGTAAACTGGTATGTTAAGAGACAGTAAGTGTTACATAATTTTATTACCTGATTTTCTGGGGTCTTGAAGTTGAAAAGCACGAGTGAGGTCAGTTTTTCGTGAAATCATTCTCTCTTTTAGTGCCCTGATGGCACTGAGTTCCATCGTATTTACCCTATGTTAAGAAAACATTAGGTGACAATTACATAAATCATCTTGTTCTGTTTCATTTTAATGTATGATGCTATTATTTACCAGTTTTAATTTTATTTTTATTTATTTATCTATTTTTAAGGTAGAGGTTTACATCCAGATGGTTAGCTATTCTTGGTACTATTTTTAAAAATTGTCCTTTTCTGCTGAATTATAATACCTCTGTGGTCATATATACGTATCTTGTTTCCATATGTAGTTGGATATATTTATGAAATTTCTATTACGTTCTACTCACCATATCTTGTGTCAATACCTGTTGCTTTATTTTAGTAATTTAATGCAAAATTTCAAAATCTTGTTTGAAAAGTCCTTTTATTTTCCTTCTTTTTCTTTGAGACAGAGTCTCAAGCTGTTGCCCTGGGTACAGTGCTGTGGCGTCATAACTCACAGCAACCTCCAACTTGGGCTCATGATCCTCTTACCTCAATTTTTCTATTTTCAGTAGAGATGGGGGTCTTGCTTTTGCTCAGGCTGGTCTCAAACTTGTGAGCTCAAGCAATCCACCTGCCTTGCCCTCCTAGAGTGCTAGAAGCCACCGTACCTGGCCTCCAGTTTTCATTTTAAATGAATTAAATTCACACATATCATGTTACTAGAGAGTAAATGCTTACATAATCATACATATATATGCGTGTATGTATACATTTTGTGAAGCCTTAAAGGAATTACAAATAGTCTTTTCTTTTGAATATCAAGAGTCACAAGAACAAGTATGTGAGTAGAACATAATAGAAATTTCATAAATATATCCAACTACAGATAGAAACAAGATATGTATGTATGACCACAGAGGTATTATAATTCAGGAGAAAAGGACAATTTTTAAAAATAGTACCAAGCATAGCTAACCATGTGGATGTAAACCTCTACCTTAGAACATTTATAAAAATAAAGTTTGAAATAGAGGAGGAAAAGAAGAGCAAAACAGTCATGATTGTTCTATGCTTCCACATGTGATCTCAAATCACCTTTCATGGGAGTGGCAATGTAGCTAGAGATTTACCTTAAATGGCAGATGTAAATCCAAGCACATTAATAATACCATCATATGCAAATGGATTAAATTATCAAATAAAAAGGCAGAGATTGTGAGTCTGGATAAAAACAAAACATAAAATCCATCTATATGTTGTCTACAGGAAGTAGATATAGTTTCAAAGATACAAAGTGTTTAAAGGGCAAAGGACAAAAAAAAAAGAACTACCATGCAAACAGCAACCAACCAACTATTAGTGGCCACACTAATAGTAGACAAAATGGAATTTAAGACAAAAACATTACCAGTTATAAAAAAGATAAAAGTCAGATAATCAAGTAATCATAAACATATATGAACCTAACAATAGAGCCAAAAACTATATAAAGCAAGAACTGAAAGCATTAAAAAGAAACATAGACAATTTAACAATAATAGTTAGGACCTCAATACTCTACTCTTGTTTCAATAATGGATAGAATGAATGAATTAATTAATTAAAGGACAGAAAAATAAGGTGGAAAATCAACAAGGATATAGAAGACTTGAATAGCACTCTAAACCAGCTACAACTAATAGCTACGTATAAAAACATTCCACCCCAAACAGAATTACATCATTCTAGAGCACATGTGGAACATTCTCCACAATAGATGCTACACTAAGCCATAAAACAAGCCTTAATAGATTAGAAGGATTAAAATCTGACCACAAAATAAATAAATTAATTAAAAGTTAATAACAGAAACAAATTTAGGAAATTCAAGGATATGAGGAAATTAAACAATAGTCTTAAATAACCAATAGGTCAAAGAAGAAAAATCACAAGAGAAATTAGAAAATATTTTAAGATGAATGAAAATGGAAAACATACCAAAACATATGGCATGCAATTAAGGCAGAGCTTATAGGAAAATTTATAGCTACAGATGCTTATGTTAAAAAAGAAGAAATTTCAAAGCAATAACATAATCTTGCACTTTGAAAAGCTAGGAAAAAAGAGTAAACTAAACAAAACATAAACATAAAAATAAAATAGCAGAAAGAAATGAAATAGACAATAGAAAAATAATAGAGAAAAATCAATAAAACCCAAAACTGGTTCTCTGAAAAAAAAATTGATTTATCTTTAGACCCTCCAAGAAGAAAAAGAAGACTCAAATTTCCAAAAGCCTAAATGAGAGAGGGGACATCACTACTATCCTTACAGAAGTAAAAAAGATTTCTTTTTTATTTATTTATTTTTTTTATAATTTTATTGAATCATAATTCTGTACATTGGTGCAATCATAGGGCATGATTCATATACATTCAGAAATGTTTTCATCATACTGTTACAGATAGCCTTCATGGCATTTTCTTGATCACTA
>CAUYON010152054.1:0-53205 GCA_963573935.1 Arctocebus calabarensis | reverse complement strand
GGCCTGCCAAACAACAATGACGGCTGCAACCAAAAAATGGCCAGGCGTTGTGGCGGGCGCCTGTAGTCCTAGCTACTTGGGAGGCGGAGGCAGGAGACTCGCTTGAGCCCAGGAATCGGAGGTTGCTGTGAGCTGTGATGCCACCGCACTCTACCCAGGGTGACAGCTTGAGACACTGTCTCAAAAAAAAAAAAAAGAGATAGGGTGTCACTCAGTTGTCCAGGCTCGAGTGAAGTGGCATCATCATAGTTCACTACAGCCTCAAACTCTTGGGCTTAAACGATTCTCCTGTCCCGACCTCCAGAGTAGCTGGGTCTACAGGTTCATACTATCAGGCCCAGCTATATACTTTCCCCCCATAGCTTTGTAACAACCTTCTAACACACTACATAATGTAGTCTCTCCCCTTGTGAGACCTTAAGATCCAAGAAGGCAGGAATCTTTGTTTTGTTCATTGAATCCAAGCACTCCGAATAGCGCCTGGCACACGACAGACGGTCAAATAAATGTTAAATGTAAACATTAAACGCCTGTATAACTAACAATATTTGGTGATGGGACTCGGGCGTTTTCGGACCCTCGTATCTTCACGTCAGAGAGCAGCTACTTTGAATTGGAAACACCTAATTTTCTGTCCACCTAAGCCCTTTCTCTTAGGGCTTCTTGAATTTATGTGTTATGGCTTGTGAGCTTCTTGAATTTATGCGTTCCCTGCTCACCGCATCCAAGCTGGATAAAACCTCATCCAACCAATCAAAATCCCCGTCCTTTTTGCCCCTTAAAGGACTTTCGCTTTCTGCTGGGTAGTGCCAAGACGGGCGGGTCGCCGCCAATTCACCCGCTGGGCGGCTGAGCTGAGATGGTTGCCTAGGTCACCACACAGTTTCCGCCGCTGATTGCAAAAAGCGAAGGGCGGGGAAGCGGACTCCCGCCCCTATCTACTGTGCGGCGTGGAATTGGCTCAGCATTGTAAGGCCACGCCCCCAACTCGGGTTAATGCCACGGCCCTAGCGGTTGGCTGCGTCTGCCAAGTTCAGCCGAAGACCGCGAGGGGGCGGCGGTGCAGGCTGCAGCTCCTTGCTTAGGACCCGAACCTCAGTAGCCTGGACGCTTGATTTCTCCTCGGATTAATCTCCAGGCCCGGTGCAAGAAGCAGTGCCTCTGCCCCTGGGGACCTTGCGACCACATGTTCCCCGGTGGTTCATTTGGGCTGCAGTGCGATTCCCGAGGTCTTGATCCAGGAAGAGCAAATTCCATGAAACCTCACCCAAAGCCAGCCTCTGGTCTAAGCCCCTGAGGGATTAGGAGGGATTGAACTCAGGCTAGATGATCTCCAAGGAGCCTGTCCCGTCTGACAGGTCCTCTTTCTCCTGGAAGTCCCTGAGCTTCTCTGAACTTTGGCTTCAAGGATAAATGAATAGGCAGAAAGCCCCAAATGGGCCCTGGCTCTGTCATTCACTCGCTAAGCGATCTTGGGCAAGTCGCATCCTATTTCTGGGCTTGTTTCCTCATTGTGCAGGGATTGGACTAGATGTCCTCAGAGGTCCCTCCTAGTTTTTCTTAGGTATGAAGCAGTTTTGATAAGCTATGCAGAGGTCCTTAGACATGATATGCGTGTACAAATTGTAAGCAATTCACGTTGCTAACTTCGCAGCCACTTTCACTCTCTGTACCCAAAGTTCTAGGAAAGGAGGGAAATTTTGTGTTAGCACCTAAAAATAAAATCGGGACTGTCAACAAATACCTGAAAGATTGACTGCCTCAGGGAATGATGCTGGAGAGGATGGTGGAGTGTCCACTATACTTTAACCCCCTCATGTTACAGAACAGGAAATTTTGAGAGCAGCTAAGTCACACTATAAGGGAGAACCCAGGTTTTATTTCATGATCAGTTCTTTTGCACAATGTTAGCAAACAGAGGGCATAAATATGTGAAAACAGGAAAAGAAAATTGTCCATAGAAATAAAAGGAAACAATTTAATTTGTAGCACTTCTCACTTTCATTTACTTAGGATTTCTATCCTGCCTACATTTGCAGTGACATACAAAGCAAAAATAGAGCAATAAAAAATAAAACAGAAGCAAGTTATCTCTTCTGCTTTTCCATTCTGTTACCTTTGTCCTCTCCAGAAGAGCTTCTCAAGTTCTGATGTTCCAAATCCACCTTTGCAAGCTTCTTCAGTGGTCACCTATCCACCTTCCAAAAAAAGAAAAGAAAAAGCTCACTAATGCCAAAAACAACATGTGTCATTTATATGAAATGTCCAGACTAGGCAAATCCACAGAGACAGAAAGTACAGTTAGTGGGGTCGGAGGTTTAAGGGAAACAAGAAGTGACTACAAATAGATAGGAAGTTTATTTTAGGATGATAAAAATGTTCTGAAATTGATTAAGGTGAAAGTTGCACGATCCTGTGGAATATACTAAAATTCATTGACTAGTACACTTTAAGTAAATGAAGTACATGGTATGTAAATCAAATCTCAGCAAAACTTTTATATCAAAAGAGACATCAGAAAGCAAAGACAAAATAACATGTGTCTTTGTTTCTCCCCTAGGTTATCTATATTTCCATCTTCTAACTTTTGGGAGTTACAGGCTATCTGTTGCTACAGGCATTTTGTGACTCTCCAAGTGTGTCACTCCTGGGTCCCCATCTCCTGCTCAGTCACCACTTTACATTCTGCCTGACTCCATGTAATTGAAGGAAGCATGTTAGTTCCCTTGATCACCTGGTTGCCTGTCTTGACTGCCACCTCATTTCTTGGCTATGCTGGATGGCACTGGGATAGAGAGTGGAAGAACAGAACTAGCAGAAGAGAGGTGAGTCTTTTGGGATGCTGTAGAGGTGAAAAATGTCCTAGGGAAAAATTGGAAAAGTCAAAAAGAATATTGAAAAGGAAAGAACCAGGCCAGGCACAGTGGCTCATGCCTGTAATCCTAACACTCTAGGAGGCTGAGGTGAGGTCCCAGACCAGCCTGAGCCAGAGCTAGACCCCCATCTCTAAAAATAGCCAGGCATTGTGGAAGGCACCTGTAGTCCCAGCTACTTGGGAGGCTGGGGCAAGAGAATCGCTGGAGCCCAAGAGTTGGAGGTTGCTGTGAGCTGACATCGTGGCAACAAAGTCAGACTTTGTCTCAAAAAAAAAAAAATAGAAAAGAACCTTAATTTGTTGTGATATTTTTCCCTTCTGGACTACTTCATGGATAGAATGTAATGTTTGAGTATCTTTCTTTATAGTTATCTTCTTTCTGGAAGTGTTCTTGGAGGGAGTGTCATTTTAATGATTTATTCACATAGTTGGGTATTAAACATCTACTTCCTTTATGTCTTTACTTAAATTCCATTTTCACACAGAAATCTCCCCTTGGTAACCTGTCCAAAATTTCAGCATCTTCTCTGACACTTAACACTTCCAATTCCCCTACCAAGTTTTTTTTTTTTCTTTTGAGATAGTCTCACTTTGTCACCCTTGGTAGAGTGCCATGGCGTCGTAACTCACAGCAACCTCAAACTCAAGCAATTCTCTTGTCTTAGCCTCCTGAGTAGCTGGGACTATAGGCGCCCACTACAAAGCCCTGTTATTTTTAGAGATGGGGTCTTGCTGTTGTTTAGGCTGGTCTTGAATTCCTGATCTCAAGCAATACACCCACCTCAGCCTCCCACAGTGCTAAGATTACAGGCATGAGCCACCATGCCCGGTCCCCTCTTTATTTTTCTCATTATTTTCTTCACTATATGTCATCCTAAGTAGACTTTAACCTCTATAGAGCAGGAATTTTTATTTTTTTAATTTTTACCTGTTGTATTCGCAACTGTATGTACAGTACATAGGAGAACCCAGAATAAGCACTCAATAAGTATTTATTTATTTATTTAAGTAAGTATTTATTGAAAGAGCAAATGAATGAATGAAAAAACCTGCTATTTGCTGGGCACCTTTGTGATAAAGAAGGAAAGTCTCAAAAGAGTTTTTTGTAACCCTGACAGATCTGTGGCTAGGCAGCTGGGGAGATAAAGAGGCCTTTTTCCCCTAATGCAGACCCATCTAAAAGAACTCTGGAATATAAGAAAAGAAAGTCTAGAATGATATTTGAGCAGTGAGGGACTAAGGTGACGAACCCATATCATGGGTTAACAGTTTCTTTGGACCA
Organism: Arctocebus calabarensis; assembly: GCA_963573935.1. Classification (NCBI taxonomy): domain Eukaryota; kingdom Metazoa; phylum Chordata; class Mammalia; order Primates; family Lorisidae; genus Arctocebus; species Arctocebus calabarensis. Next base: position 49,048 of record CAUYON010152054.1, on the reverse strand, counting down.
TTTCATATAGAGATTTTAAAAAGAAGCTGAATGTTTGCAGTGTGCCAAGCACCTTTCTCACTGTCAGGACTGGTTTCTGACCTAAACTCTAGCCCTCAGTATCAGTTTAACTTCTGAAAAATCACATAACATTTTAAAGTTTTACTTCCCTCTTCTATAAAAGAGGATGATAACACTTTCCTTTTTGTCAGAATTCAGAGAGATAAATGTGAAGGCTTCTGTCAGTCCCTGACACACAGTAGGTGTTCAATAATTATTGGTCTCCCTCTCTGTCCTTTCTTTGGTAAGCAACTTCTCCCTCTTGTGATTTCCCCATGTGAATACAGGCTTGTGAAGAGTTTGAAGCTACATCATCTGTCAGTTTGAGGAGAAAAAAAATCATATGAAGTTTTCTTTTTTGATTTGTTTTATTGATTCCAATTATATATATTTTAACCCCTTAGGTGGGGGTTTAAAGAAGGATGCTAGAGAAAATTGGTAAAAGGAGTTGGGGGTTGGCGTTTACTTGGGTTTACTATCTGGCACATAACATAGAAAAGCATACTACTAAGCACCGGGGCCCTGGAATCAGCCTGAGTAGATTTGAAATCCTGGCTCTGTATGTGGCTCTGGAGTTTGAGGCAAATTACTCAGGTACTGGAGCCTCGGCCTTCTCATCTACAAAGTGGAGATACCGAATTGATCCCATGGCTCAGAGAGCACCTAAGTACATATTAACCAGTGCTGTTATTCTAGAGTTTGGAATTCAGAATCAGAACCAGGTTGGGGTTTTGCTTACAAGGTTGCATGGATACTGGTGGGTCTTAGACATAGCTTTGGCCAAATCCTAAGTACAGCCTCCAGGCCAAAGGGTTTGTGAAGTGCTCCCAGCTTTCAGGACCAAGTAAAGCCTCTGCTCTTTGTTCTTTGGGGTTGCCTCTCCATTCCTCTGTCCCACTAAGGCAGGAGTGAAGGGTTAAGTTGGTATCTATTGCTTGTGTGGAACACCTCTTCACCGTGTATGTTTCCTCAGCTGTTACAAGCGTCTGCTGTGTGCCTAGCACTATGCTAGTTGCTATGGCAGGGCAAAGACAGATACAAAGACCTTATTATCTAATTAGTGGTGATAAGCCGTGAGATGCATGACTATGCCATTTACCTAGGTGATAATTATTTTTGATTACCTATTATCTGCAAGCCATTATTTAAGACATTGATTTAGGCACAGACAAATTCAGAATAGACACAGGTGGTGGTGGTTTGGGGATACTCACCTAACCCAATGCCTGGCCTCCAAAAATGCTGATGAGCTGGATGGATGGATAGGGGTTGGTTGGAGAGTTGGTTGTCAGGGAAGCCTTCACAGAGTAGGAGAACTGGCCCTAGACCTTGCTGGATAGAATTTACTCACTAGAGAAGATGATACAACCATACAGTCCTCAGGTCCACTTAAGAAGGTGTATGCAAGTGTCCTATAGGGCCTTAGTAGAAGACTCAAATGGCTACAATGTACAAGAAAGAAAAGGAAGAGTTGAAGATGCTGGCTGCATACTCTGTCTCATTTCTCTTTTACACACACATTCCTCTAGGTCAGCGGTTCTCAACCCGTGGGTCGTGACTCCTTTGGACTGTATTAAAGGTTCATGGCATTAGGAAGGTTGAGAACCAATGCTCTAGGTCAGCCTTCCACTTACGTACTTTTGATAGAGACACAGGTCCCAAAACTCTATTTCTCTATTATATGAAAAGCATCAGTGTAAGCAAAACAGGCTTAGACTCAGGCAGGTACGAGGGAACAGTAGGGACTCTGACAAACTGGGGGACATAGCACCATGTAAAAGGGGCAGCTGCTCCTTAGCTCAAGCCTTAGTTGCTGAAGGCAAGAACATAGGCCAAGTATTTCCAGCTCTAACCAATCTTTCAAAACAAGCTGGAAATCTGTTTTTTTTAATTAACTTTCTGTATTTTCAAATAAACATTGGCTCAAAGTTTAAAAAAAAACTCTGCCAGCCAGTTGAAACACATTTTCCAGACCTCTACTTAAGGAACCAAGAGAGATCAGGTTAGAAAAGGTGGTTGGAGCCAAGTTTCAAATCGCCCTGAATGCCAAGCTAAGGAGTTTTCACTTGAACTTCTAGACAGTGAGTGACTACTAAAAGGTTTTTTTGTTTGGTTGGTTGGGGGTTTTTTTGAACAGGGGAGTGGCTTGATGCAAGAGTTTGGGGAGTAGTGGAGTGACATGTAAAATAAAGGGAGCGGCGGTCAGCGTTGCAGGTTATGCAGTGGCACAAATTTGTAACAGGTCCAAAGATGGTGGCAGTAAAACTGGAAAGGTAGTTTGCATGAAAAACGTGAAGACTAAAGTCTGGTAAGAAGTGGATAAGAGAAGTGGCGGGGAAGGCAGGAGGAAAAGATAACAGGTTCTGATTTGACTGATGATGGCACAAGGAGAGGGTTCTTGCTTTCATCAAGTGGCCTGAGCCAAGGAGTGGCTGCCCATTTCAGATGGGGTTGCGTCCCCCGTTAGCCAGAGTTCCTGTCACTCCCAAGTACCTCCCTGATTCTGAGTTCGCTTTGGCTGCTGAGTTTAAAGAAGCTGGCCAAAAGATCTGGTCAAGACCCAGAGGCCTAAACTCCTGTCCTGGCTCAGCTATCTGCTGGCTGGGCGACCTAGGACAAGCTCATTTCTAAAACAGACTTAATAAACAAGTCGCCTGTAACGCGCGAGTGGGACCCCCTCCTTCACCGGGTGGGAGTTGAGAGGGTTTAGGCCGTGAGCGTCCAGGAAGCGTCCTTGGGGACCGGAGGGCTCTCAGAAGGCTAGAGGTCTTCCCAACAGGAGGGCGGGGATGGGACCGGTGGCAAGGGACTACCAGGAGAGGCCCTGCCAGGAGAGGACCGGCCGCTGCAGCTCGGGCAGCCCCGGGTCCGCAGAGGGGCACGCCCTGCTCCTGCAGCCGCCGGCCGGCCCTCTCCACCCTCCGCCGCTCCCAACTCTCCCTTTCTGGAGCGCAGGTGGGCAGGGATGCTTTTAGGTAACCCGTTCTTCCGTCCCCTGCACAGCCCTCTGAGCGGGGAGCTCCTCCGCTCCCCCAGCAAACCAGCTGCCTGAACACCCCAGCGCCCCAGGCCAGGGAACCAGCTTGCCGTAGGAATCCCGGAGCGGAGCCGGGACACAGGCAGGAAGCGCTGGCTCCTCCCGCCGCCAGCAGGGCCTCTCTAGGCGCCCGGGGCACCCGCGTCTCAGTGGGAATAACCCCTTCTGCTCCAGTAGGCGAAATCGATAACTGGAGGAATTCGCTCCCTTTCTTCCTGAGGACTGAGTTGTCTCGTGGGTTCACTCTAGGAAACGTTTTGATGATTTTAGTGCCTAAAATTGGACAGGGCCCGATTGCCTGTGTTTCTCTTCACTATCGGCCACGTTGCTGAGTTCCGTTAACGTGTTATTCAACCTCTCTAAGCCTCTGCTCTCTTAGCTATAAAATAATCGTATCCGTTGCAAAGGGCTGCTGTGAGGATTCAACGAGTTAATAAATGTAAAGCACTTAAAAGAGTGTCTGGCACATAATAAATTCTCAATAAATGCTAGATACCATTCTTTTAATCATTTTCACTGTTGCAAAAGGATGGTTGGTAGAGGGTCAGCTTTGTAATATCAGAACAAGAAACATGGTAGAAATGGCAGTAAGAGCTGCTGTTTATCCCATGTGCTGGGTCACTTTCGTATCTTATCTCTGGGACCTCTGGGCAATTCAGAAGGGAGTGTTTTAATTATTCCCATCTTATGAATGAAGAAACTGGAGTGAGGCCAGTCCACAGTAGCTCTCACCTGTAATCCTAGCACTTGGGGAGGCCGAGGCAGGATGATTGTCTGCATTTAGGAATCAGAGCAGCCTGAACAAGAGTAAAACCGCATCTCTACTAAAAATAGAAAAATTAGGTGGTGCCTGTAGCTCAAGCAGCTAAGGCACCAGCCACATACACCAGAGCTGGCAGGTTGGAATCCAGCCCAGGCCTGCCAAACAATGACAACTACAACCAAAAAATAGCTGGGCATTCTGGCAGGCTCCTGTAGTCCCAGCTACTTGGGAGGCTGAGGCAAGAGAATCGCTTAAGCCCAGGAGTTGGAGGTTGCTGTGAGCTGTGATGCCACAGCACTCTACCCAGGGCTATAGCTTGAGGCTCTGTCTCAAAATAAATAAAATAAAATAAAATATAAAATAAAATAAAAATAGAAAAATTAGCCAAGTATACTGACACATGCCTGTAGTCCCAGCTGCTTGGGAGGCTGGGGCATAAGGATCACTTGAACCCAGTAGTTTGAGGTTGCTGTGAGCTAGGTGAGCCCATAGCACTCTAGCCCAGGTGACAGAGTGAGACTATCTTTTTTTTTTTGAGACTCTATCCTAAAACAAGAAAAAAGGGTAGGCTCGGCACCCGTGGCTCAAGCAGCTAAGACGCCAGCCACATACACCTGAGCTGGCAGGTTCAAATCCAGCCCAGGCCTGCCAAAACAACAATGATAGCTAGGCATTGTGGCTGGAGCCTGTAGACCCAGCTACTTGGGAAGCGAAGGAGGAGACTCCCTTGAGTCCAGGAGTTGGAGGTTGCTGTGAACTATGATGCCACAGCACTCTACTCAGGGTGACAGCTTGAGGCTTTCAAAAGCCTCAAAAAAAAAAAAAAGAAACAAAGAAAGAAAAAGAGGGCGGCGTCTGTGGCTCAGTGGGCAGGGTGCCGGCCCCATATACTGAGGATGGTGGGTTCAAACTCAGCCCCAGCCAAACTGCAACAAAAAATAGCCGGGCATTGTGGCCAGCGCCTGTAGTCCCAGGTACTTGTGAGGCTGAGGCAAGAGAGCAGTCTAAGTCCAAGAGTTGGAGGTTGTTGTGAGCTGTGATGCCACAGCTCTCTATTAAGGGCAATAAAGTGAGACTCTGTCTCAAAAAAAAAAAAAAATTTAAAATTTAAAAAATTAAAAGAAGAAAAGAAACTGGGGTTAATAACTGAGTGCATGTCAACAGTCTGATTCCAGGGTAAATGCCTTTCCCTCTGCTTGGCATTACATCTCCATTTGAGAAACTTTTTCTGGGAATTCCAAACTAAAGGAGAAAATCCATGGTGCTGTCACAGACATAACATGTCTAGTTAGTCCAGAGCTGAGGAGGCTGTGCAAAATCACCTAATTCCTACAAGGATAAAAATCAGTGGTGAATGGTGCTGTCTTAGACCAACCTTGCTTAGAGGACTCCTATGCCCTCTAAAAGAAGCAGTTGCTGGCTTGGCGCCTGTGGCTCAATGGGCTAAGGGCCAGCCACGTACACCTGAGCTGGCGGGTACGAATCCAGCTCAGGCTTGCCAAACAACAATGACGGCTACAACCAAAAAATGATCAGGTGTTGTGGCGGGCGCCTGTAGTCTCAGCTACTTGGGAGGCGGAGGCAGGAAACTCGCTTGAACCCAGGAATTCAGAGGTTGCTGTGAGCTGTGATGCTACGGCACTCTATCTAGGGTGACAGCTTGAGGCTCTGTCTCAAAAAAAAATAATAAATAAATAAAAGAAGCAGTTGTAGATGACCAAGGACAGAAAGGCATTGAGTGTATTTCTTTTTTTTTTTGAGGCAGAGTCTAACTTTGTTGCCCTTGGTAGAGTGACATGGCATCATAAGTCACAGCAACCTAAAATTCTTGGGCTCAAGTTATTCTCTTACCTCAGCCTCCCGAGAAGCTGGGACTACAGGTGCCCACCACAACACCTGGCAATTTTTTTGTTGTAGTTATCATTGTTGTTTAGAAGGCCCGAGCCAGGTTCAAACCCACCAGCCCCAGTGTATGTGGCCAGTGCCCTAACCACCGAGCTATGGGTGCTGAGCCCCAACACTAGTTTCAGGTAATCATTTTCTCTCTTAGCTTCCCTTTACCCTTTTGCTTTTTATTTTGCTCATGCTCCTACTTTCTTTACTACTGCTGCTACCATTATTGACAATGGCTAACATTTAGTGGTTGCGAGTCTTACTAGATGCCAGGCACCTGTTGTATAATATGTACCTCTATAAATACCTGTGTCTCTTTGGAAGCCTAGCAAGATATAAACAAACAAAAAAACAAACTCCACTGCAAAATTCCCTCCTCTCCCTTATGGCACCCATTCATTTTTTTTAGTATCTGAAGCTTTACATTTATATTTTTATTGGATAGAGAAAGGCTACGCAGCTTTGACTTTATAGTTTTCATGAAACTGTTTGAAAAAAAAAAAACACCTCTTGGCTGGGTACAGTGGCTCATGCCTGTAATTCTAGCACTCTGGGAGGCCAAGGCAGGAGGGTCCCCTGAGCTTAGGAGTTCAAGACCAGCCTTAGCAAGAGACCAGGCTAAGCAAGAGCAAGCCCCCTACCTGTACTAAAAATAGAAAACAAAACAAACCAACAAACAAACAAAAAAAGCTGCACATTGTGGTGGGCACCTGTAGTCCTAGGTATTCAGGAGGCTGAGGCAGGAGGATCGCTTGAGCCCAGTAATTTGAGATTGCTGTGAGCTAGGTTAATGTCATGGCACTCTAATCTGGGGCAACAGAATGAGTCTCAAAAAAAAAAATAACAATAAAAACCTATATTTCACATAGCAGTAAGAAGTCACTTACTTCTTACTCAACCCCTAAAGCCTAGTAAGGAAAGTGGCAATTACCACAGTTCACAAAGAATCCCAGCACCAGACTAATTTCACATCCTTCTTTGTAGAGTGACACTAATCATAGTCACTGGAATGTACTGAGCGCTGGCTGTATGCCAAGCACCGTTCTAAGGGCTTTCATGCATTAACACATTTAATCCTCATGGCCACTCTATGAAGTAGGAACTATTTCCTACAGTTATAAGGTTCATAGGCTGAGAGAACTGTATAGATTTAGTTTATATGACTTTAGCAAGGCATATAATAAAATATTTCTGGAAATAACATTGCACTTTAAAAGCACTGCATTGTAAGTGGAAAATGCAATGTCTTAAATAAAGCTGTATTCAAAATTGGCACCATAAAAAAATAAATAAAATCTTTCCTCATATCCCTTAGACAAGATGGCGAGATAGATGCTGAACTTCCTGCATTGAGAATCACAATGAATGATAGGATTATGTACCACCAACGCCAGAGAAATGCTCATAGATTTAACCCAACATTTATATTTCTGAGATTATATTTTAAAAAAACATTCAAAATTTAGGAGTCATATATTCTCAGAGATGTTCATTAAAGTTTTATTTGTAAGAGCAAAAAAAAAAAACAATAGAGGCAGTTGAAAATATTCAAGAGGGAAATGGCTCGGCAAAACATGATATTTGTGCGGCTTGGTGCCTGTGGCTCAGCGGGCTGAGCTGGTGGGTTCGAATCCAGCCTGGGTCCGCCAAACAACAATAACGGCTGCAACCAAAAAAAAAAAAAAAAAAAAATGGCCGGGCGTTGTGGTGGGCGCCTGTAGTCCCAGATACTTGGGAGGCAGAGGCAAGAGACTCACTTGAGCCCAGGAATTTGGAGGTTGCTGTGAGCTGTGATGCCACAGTACTCTATCCAGGGTGACAGCTTGAGGCTCTGTCTCAAAAAAAAAAACAAAACATGATATTTGTGGTGTACGTGGAAAGACTGTATACAGCCATTAGGATTATGGCTGTTAGGACAATGAAGCAACAAAAACTGACAAAAAAATCAAAACAACTTTAGGGCCAAGTGCAGTGGTTCATGACTATAACCCTAAGACACAGGTGGGTGGATTGTCTGAGCTCAGGAGTTCGAGACCAGCCTGTGCAAGCGTGAGACCCTGTCTCTGCTAAAAATAGAAAAACTAGCATGATGTTGTGGTGGGAGCCTATAGTCCCAGCTACTCAGGAGGCTGAGGCAAGAGGATCTCTTGAGCCATGAGTTTGAGTTTTCCGTGACTGTAGGCCATAGTGCTCTAACCAGGGCAACAGAGTGAGAAAAACATAAATAAAAACAAATAAGCTGTCTGTACACAATAACTAAGAAAATGCATGAATGCTATGTCAACCAGTTCAATGAAAATATTTCAGATTGTATATAAAACCAACACTCCACGATTACATTTATGTACACAACCATAATATAATAAAAAAATAAGGAAAAAAACCAAAAAACAAAAAATAAGGGATATACCACAATTTGTTTAGCCACTCATCCACTGATAGACATTTGTGTTGTTTCCACCTTTTGGCTTGGGAAATAGCTGCTAGGAATCTTCATGAACAAGTTTTTGTGAGGATATATGTCTCCACCTCCCTTGGGTATATACCTACAAATGGAATTGCTGGGTCAGGTAGTAATTCTGTGTTTATGTTTTTGAGGAACTGCTAAATTGCTTCCCATAGGTACTGTACCATTTTACATTCCTACCAGCAATATCCGAGGCTTCCAATTTCCTCCACATCCTCACAAAAAAAAAATGGTTATTTTTAGATTTTAAAATGTTTTATTTTGTCCTAACCATCCACAGGGGTGTGAAATTGTATCTAATTGTGGTTCTGATTTTCTTTTTCTTTTCTTTTTTTTTTTTTTTGAGACAGAGCCTCAAGCTGTCACACTGGATAGAGTGCCGTAGCATTACAGCTCACAGCAACCTCCAATTCCTGGGCTCAAGGGAGTCGCCTCCCTTGCCTCCCAAGTAGCTGGGACTACAGGCGCCTGCCACAATGCCTGGTCATTTTTATTTTTATTTTTTTGGTTGTAGCCGTCATTGTTGTTTGTCGGGCCTGGGCTGGATTCGAACCTGCCAGCTCAGGTGTACGTGGCTGGAGCCTTAGCTCGTTGAGCCACAGGCGCCGAGCCTATGGTTCTGATTTTCTTTTCCCCAATCACAAATAACATTGAACATCTTTTCGTGTGCTTAATAACTTTTTGAATATCTTCTTTGGAGAAATATTCATTCACTTCTTTTGCCCATTTAATTGGGGTGTCTTTTTGTTTTTCTGTTTAAAAGTTCTCTATTCAGTCAGGCTATCAGACTCTTGTCAGTTATGTGGTTTGCTAATATTTCCTCCCATTCTGTGGGTTTACTTTTCACTTTCTTGCTAATTTCCTTTCACATACAATTTGTGTTAATTTTGATGAAGACTAGTTTATCAATGTTTTTTCTTCCGTTTCTTGTGCTATTGTATGATATCTAAGGAACCACTTCCAAATCCAAGGTCATGAAGACTTAACCCTATGTTTCACTTTAAAATTGTACGGTTTTAGGTCGTAAATCCATTTTGAGTTAATTTTTCATTGTACTTATTTTTGTAATCATCATTTATAACAAGCAATTTTCTATTTATCATACTGATGTTGTGTTTCCTTCTCAGATATGTTTCTCTCGGTTAAGAAAAATGAGTCAAGGCTTGGCGCCTGTGGCTCAAGCGGCTAAGGCACCAGCCACATACAACTGAGCTGGTGGGTTCGAATCCAGCCCGGGCCCGCCAGACAACAATGACGGCTGCAACCAAAAAATGGCCAGGCACTGTGGCGGGTGCCTGTAGTCCCAGCTACTTGGGAGGCAGAGGCAGGAGACTCTCTTGAGCCCAGGAATTGGAGGTTGCTGTGAGCTGTGATGCCACAGCACTCTATCAAGGGTGACAGCTTGAGACTCTGTCGCCAAAAAAAAAAAAAAAAAAGAAAAAGGAAAAAGAAAAAAAAATGAGTCAAATGAAGAAAAATATGAAATAAATCACAATACAGAAGGTACCCAGATGTGGCAAAGATGGTAAATAAATCTTGGGAGTCCCTGAAGTCATACTATGGCAAAGATGAGAACAATTGGCTCAGCGGCTGTAGCTCACCTATAGCTCAGCAGCGAGGGCGCCAGCCACATGCACCGGAGCTGGTGGGTTAGAACCCGGCCTGGGCCTGCCAAACAACAATGACAACTACAACCAAAAAATAGCCGGGTGTTGTGGCAGGCGCCTGTAGTTCCAGCTACTTGGGAGGCTGAGGCAAGAGATTCGCTAAAGCCCAAGAGTTTGAGGTTGCTGTGAGCTGGGATCCCACAGCACTCTACCGAGGGTGACACAATAACAATCTGTATTAAAAAAAAAAAAAATGAGAACAGTTATCTAGGAGACATCGTAGTCAGGGAAGGCTTTGCTGAAAAAGTGGGATTCAGCTAGATTTTGAAGGTGGGAAAGCCCCAGACCTGGAATCAGAAAATCCAAGACTCCTAGATCCTGAGATCTCACAGTTGCTCTGTGACCTTGAACATGTTATCTGAACTGTATGAAGTCTTGTTTCCTCATAAGTCTAAAAAGGATGACAATACTTACCTCAAAGAGGTAGCAAGAGAAACAAATGCTGAAATGCATATGGAAATACATTATAAGATATAAAAGGTTTAAATGATGTGAGTTAATACCAGGGCATAGACTTAAATTTGGCATTTGAGCAGGACCTTGACAGACAGATAACATTTGCCTAAGTAAAGAGAAGAGGTGTGTTCTGGAACAGATAGAGGGATGCGTGGCTCACTTAATGGCCCAGAAGCAGGACAGTCGTTACTGTGACAGGGCAGGGTAGTGTGGAGTATTTGGCATCATGCAACAATGGGAGAACTTTATATAGGGTGGCAGAAAAAGGCTGGTTTCCCATAAGGTCAGGCCCTCTGGGAGTTTGGACCTTACTATTTTACAGGCACAATTCTTTTTTTTTTTTTTTTTGAAACAGAGTCTCACTATGTTGCCCCTGGTAAAGTGCTGTGGCATCATAGCTCATAGCAACCTCAAACTCTTGGGCTCAAGCAATTCTCTTGCCTCAGCCTTCCAAGTAGCTGGGACTACAGGTGCCTGCCACAATGCCTGGCTTTTTTTGTTGTTGTTGTTGTACTTGTCATTGTTGTTTTAGTAGGCTTGGGCCAGGTTCGAACTTGCTAGCCCCAGTGTATGTGGCTGGCGCCCCAACCACTGAGCTATGGGTGCTGAGCCCTCAATTCTATTTTCTTCTTTTTTTTTTGCAGTTCTTAGGGGCCAGGTTTGAACCCTGCATCTCCAGTATATGGGGCCGGCCCCCTACTCTTTGAGCCATAGACACCGCCTACTATTTTTTTTCTTTTTTTGAGACAGAGCCTCAAGCTGTCACCCTGGGTAAAGTGCTGTGGCATTACAGCTCACAGCAACCTCCAATTCCTGGGCTCAAGCGAGTCTCCTGCCTCTGCCTCCCAAGGAGCTGGGACTACAGGTGCCCACCACAATGCCCGGCCATTTTTTGGTTGCAGCCGTCATTGTTGTTTGGTGGGCCCAGGCTGGATTCGAACCCGCCAGCTCAGGTGTATGTGGCTGGCACCTTAGCCCGTTGAGCCACAGGCACCGAGCCATGCTCAGCTCTTTTTTAGAGATGGGGTCTCATTCTGGCTCAGGCTGGTCTTGAACTCCATCCGCCCTCCTCAGCATCCTAGAGTGCTAGGATTACAGGCATGAGCCACCATGCTTGGCCTACAAGCCCAATTCTTGGTGGAATCAGGCTTCAAGTGTTTTGAAAGGTTCCTGGTGTTTTTTTCCCCGCCCTTGGGGGGAGATGGTTAATGTATTTTAATTATGTATATTAAGAAATATATATATGTTTCCACCTTCCTTCCCAGACTTAGGCTTCAGGATAGCATTTGTTGCCAGGGTGATCTGGCACCTCTCAAGGTTAGTCCATGTGTCACATGTGAGGAGGAAATCAATCACATTCTTTTTTTTTTAATTTTAATTTTTTGAGACCAAATCTCACTCTATTGCCCAGGCTACAGTGTCCTGGTGTCAGCCTAGTTCACAACAACTGCGAACTCTGGGGTTCAAACAATCTTCCTGCCTTAGCCTCTCAAGTAACTGGGACCATGGGGACCAGCCACAAATCCGGCTAATTTTTTTATTTTAGTAGAAACAGGGTCTAACTCTAGCTCAGGCTAGTCTCAAAACTCCTGAGCTTAAGCAATCCACCTGCCTTAGCCTCCCAGAGTGCTAGGATTTCAGGTGTGAGCCACTGCACCAGCCCAGTCAAATTCATTTTTTTTTAATTGAAATAAAGAATCTTTATTATTTAAAATGTATACCTATAAGACTGTCTGAAGGGTAATGATGATAGACAGAAGAAGAACAGACACATGGAAAGGGTACATATTTTTTAACAGAAGTAAAGGATTGAGGAATTTAACCAACAGTCAAATTCATTTTAATGTGACTTGGACCAGTTCAAACCTGAAAAGGACTTCTACAGGTTGTTTTAATCCCACAATCGATTCCTGACCTTATCCTCCAAATATTTCCCATTTAAAAAGTATTTTTCAGGCTCGTGCCTGTAGCTCAGTGGGTAGGGCGCCTGGACCTGCTAAACAACAATGACAACTACAAAAAAAAAAAAAACATAGCTGGGCATTGTGGCAGGTGCCTATAGTCCCAGCTACTTGGGAGGCTGAGGCAAAAGAATCGGTTAGGCCCAAGAGTCTAAGGTTGCTGTGAGCTATGACTCCACAGCACTCTACCAAGGGCAACATAGTCAGACTCTGTTTCAAAAAATAAATAAATAAATAAAATAAAAAGTATTTTTCAGGTGGAGCACGGTGGCTCACGCCTGTAATTCTACCACTCTAGGAGGCCAAGGTGGGAGGATTGCCTTAGCTCAGGAGTTGAAGACCATCCTGAGCCAGAATGAGACCTTGTCTCAAAAAAAAAAAAAAGCCTCCACTTGGGAGGTGGAGGCAGGAGGCTTGCTTGAGCCCAGGAATTGGAGGTTGCTGTGAGCTGTGATGCTATGGCACTCTATCCAGGGTGATGGCTTGAGGCTCTGTCTCAAAAAAAAAAAAAAAAATGGACGGGCGTTGTGGCAGGCACCTGTAGTCCCAGCTACTCGGGAGGCTGAGGCAAGAGAATCACCTAAGCCCAGGAGTTGGAGGTTGCTGCGAGCTGTGTGATACCACAGTGCTGTACAGAAGGGGATGACGTGAGACTCTGTCTCTACCAAAAAAAAAAATTCAAAATAAATTTAAGCTATAGAAAACAATATATAATTGGGTAAATAAGATAAGTAGATTTATATATGATAACTAAAATATAAATTTTAAAATATTTTAGCCACCTCCCATTAGTGTTGTGGTGAGCACCTATAGTAGTCCCAGCTACTTGGGAGGCTGACGTAAGAGAATCACTTACACCCAAGTTTTTGAGATTGCTGTGAGCTGTGATGCCATTGCACTCTATAGAGGGTGAGAAAGTGAAATTCTGCCTGAAAAAAAAATTTTTTTTTCAAAATTGGAAATCATCAAAAGGTTACAAAGTGAAGTCTCCCTCTCACCCAGGATTCTCAGTCCTTCTTCCCTAGAAGCAACTATTGTTCCCAGGCACTTAAGTCTCCTCCCCATATTAGTCAAAATATACACAAAATTATCCATAGAGTCACAGACTCTCAGAGTGGGAGAACATATCATCTGATCCTGTCATTTTGCAGATGAGGAAACTGAGGCCCAGAAAGGTGACTTGAGTTATTTCACACCTCGACACAAATATTTGGTTATAAAATAAAATTATTAATATTTTAAAATTTATATTTTAGTTATCATATATAAATCTACTTATCTTATTTACCCAATTATATATTGTTTTCTATAGCTTAAATTTATTTTGAAATTTTTTTTTTTTTTTTTTGTAGAGACAGAGTCTCACTTCATCTCTTTCTGTAGAGTGCCGTGGCATCACACAGTTCACAGCAACCTCCAGCTGCTGGGCTTAGGTGATTCTCTTGCCTCAGCCTCCGGAGTAGCTGTGACTACAGGTGCCTGCCACAACGCCTGGCCATTTTTTTTTGAGACAGAGCCTCAAGCCGTCACCCTGGATAGAGTGCCATAGCATCACAGCTCACAGCAACCTCCAATTCCTGGGCTCAAGCGAGTCTCCTGCCTCCACTTCCCAAGTAGCTGGGACTACAGGCGCCCGCCACAATGCCCGGCCATATTTTGGTTGCAGCCGTCATTGTTGTTTGGTGGGCCCAGGCTGGATTCGAACCCGCCAGCTCAGGTATATGTGGCTGGCGCCTTAGCCCGTTGAGCCACAGGTGCCGAGCCCTGGCCATTTTTTTGTTGCAGTTTGGCCAGGACCAGGTTTGACCCTGCCACCCTCTGGTATATGGGACCAGTGCCTTATCCACTGAGTGATGGGTGCTGCCCGTTACTTTGAATTTTTAAAAATATAAAAATTCCATAATTTCCAAAAATTAAAAAAAAGCCCTCTGTTGGTAAGGAAGCCCACAGAAGTGTTCTGAAGGTGAAGTGCTTTTAGGAAGATGCCAGATGGGCAGAGAGATGTGAAGGGGGCTGGCAGCTGTGGTGGTTCAGGAATGAGGAACTGAGGGCTCCAGTAGCCTGGGGTTGGGGGTAAGGGGCAGAAGCAGTGAGGAGTCAGTGGAAGACCCACAGGACCAAAGACTTACTGGCGAAGGGGGTGCAGGTGAAGGTACCCCCCAGGCCTTGGGAGCAGGGTGCCTGGTAAATTTGCCATGACTGATGAGTAGAAAGATCTGTCAGGAAAATGGAGAGTAAGGGGCAACGCGCGTTGGCCCCATATACTGAGAGTGGCGGGTTCAAACCCAGCCCCAGCCAAACTGCAACAAAAAAATAGCCGGGTGTTGTGGCGGACGCCCATAGTCCTAGCTACTCGGGAGGCTGAGGCAAGAGAATCTCTAAGCCCAGGAATTGGAAGTTGCTATGAGCTGTGTGATGCCACAGCACTCTACCAAGGGCGATAAAGTGAGACTCTGTCTTTACAAAACAAAGAAAGAAAGACAATGGAGAGAAAGAATGAGGGGAGGAGAGGGTTAGGGCTGGGCAGCAGACACATAAGGATTCTGGAATTGAACCTCATTGAGTAGATGTTGAGGGAAAAAATATAAAGGGACTTAGGTCTGAGCCTTAGGAAACGCAGCAGTTAGGAAACCCTGGGAGGCTAGAACTTGATGTGAAACACCTCAGGGAACTACTGTAGGTTCTTAAACAGAAGAATGACTGATACTGGAATCTCTGAGGTGGAAGGGACCTCAGGTTCTGGGACTCAGCTCTTGTCCCACATTTAAGGACCTCATTTGTGAAAAGCAGCCACCAACATACCCTGTGTACATGCATTTCTCCAGAAAAGCAGGCCTTATCCTTCTCTGATGGAAGCCACTGGTAGCTTCCCTGTCTGCAGCCAGACAACTCTCCTGGTGGGAAGACACCAGCCCCGTCAGCCGCATATGCTCTTTGCATCCTACCCCACAAAGTGTTCCCATCCATAGAACAGAGGATTGGAGTGAATGATCATGGGCTCCCAATTCCTCCCAGGTTAAACCTTCTGTATGTCGTCTTAGGATATGGCTTTGAGAGTCCTTGCTCTCTTGCCTACCAGGCTGAGGGATGTGAACTTCGACAAAGAAGACGGAGGCAAGGGCAGTGCCTATGGCTCATCAAGTAGGGCGCTAGCGGGTGGCGGGTTCGAACCTGGCCCCAGCCAAACTGCAACAAAAAAATAGCCGGGCGTTGTGGCGGGTGCCTGTAGTCCCAGCTACTCGGGAGGCTGAGGCAAGAGAATCGCCTAAGCCCAGGAGTTGGAGGTTGCTGTGAGCTGTGTGACGCCACAGCACTCTACCAAGGGCGATAAAGTGAGACTTTGTCTCTACAAAACAAAAAAGAAGAAGAAGAAAAAGACTGAGGCAGACGTGGCTAGAGTTGGTTACCTCCTTTGGAAAGGGAACAAATTCTTGTCTAGGGCTCAGACTGGCATTATCTCACGTAACCCTCGTGTCCCTTGGGAACCAAGGCTCATCCTTTTTCCAAAGAAGAAGAAACAATGTCCAAGAGGTAAATAGTTACTCAAGACCACACTAGCCACTGAAGAACTTTATAGGGTTTGGCCAGGGTCTGAGACTTCACAATTATCACAGTAACCTGGGCCTTGGAGCACAAGGGCTTGTATTGAAGGGCCATGTAGGAAGCTGAAGAGCTATAACCAAGAAAAGAATAATGGCGGGTTGTTCATCAAAGGCATGGGGGTGCCAGGCATAAGAGCTCATGCCTGTAATCCTTGCACTCTATGAAAAGTAGAAAATAAAAGTAGCTGGGTATTACGGCAAGCACCTCTAGTCTCAGCTACTCTGGAGGCTGAGGTGGGAGAATCACTTGAACCCAGCAGTTTGAGATTGCTATGAACTAGGCTGAAACACTGCACTCTAGCCTGGACAACAGAGTGAGACTTGGTCTTAAAAAAAAAAAATGGCCAGGCATGGTGGCCTATAATCCTAGCCTATAATAATGATTATAATCCTAGCATTCTAGGAAGCTGAGGTGGGTGGATCACTTGAGCTCACAAGTTCAAGACCAACCTGAGCAAGAGTGAGACCCCATCTCCGCTAAAAATGAAAAACTGAGGCAAGAGGATCTCTTGGGCCCAACAGTTTGAGGTTGCTGTGAGCTGTGATGCCATAGCACTCTACTGAGGTTTACAAAATGAGACTCTGTCTCAAAAAAAAAAAAAAGGAATGGGGGATCATCTTCATTCTTCCAAGAGCTCCCCTGCCAGGTGGTCACCTTCATGGCTGCTATGCCATCTGACTATAGGCAAGAGAACTTTACACTGCTGCATATAGTCAGAGCACCCTTTGCCTCCTTAGGAGCAGGACACCCCAGCTGTTCCTGGAGAGTGGTTCAGCCCAAACAGAGGTACCCTGCCCTTCCCACCTTCTAGAGCAAGATGAGAAAGGTAGAGGATAGAGGGGTGGAGAGCCTCACCCTTTAGTCCCAGACACACTTGAGCCAATCTGGGCAGCAGAGTTGTCGTTAGGAGTCATAGTGACTCTAAACCCAGGGCGCCTGGGTTTAAATCCAGCTTTGCCAATGGTAATATGTGCGTAAGTGACTCTCTCTTCTTAGGATATAACACTGGTGTAATGTGTTGCAAAGGTTCATAGAGTTACCACACACAAATACTTGGAACAGTGCTTGGCACAAAATAAGTACTCAATAAATGTAACTATGTCAGAAGACATCACCCTCATGTTATTATTCTCAACCTGGGGGCCATAGACTAAGGGGTGCAGAATCAATACCTACAGTTAAATATGTGTTGGAACATTAATAGCGAAGGACAATTGATATAACGAAACCACCCCTCTGCATCAGGGTCCAGCACACAGTAGGAGTGACATGGATTGTGACAAAACAGAAAGTCTAAGTGCCTTGTGAAGAAGGCAGCCACTGCCTAGCTATAGTCAGTTACTGACATGGGAAAATGTGGGCCATGTTGTCGCAACTTTGGATTTTCCAAAGAAGTAGGAAATTCAAATTTTAATGTGAAATGTACCGATTTTTTAAAGTATGGCAATATTCAGTTAGCAAGGTGGCCAGGTGCGGTGGCTCACATCTGTAATCCTAGCACTCTGAGAGGGCGAGGTGAGAGGATCCCTTGAGCTCCAGAGTTCCAGAGCAGGCTCGGTGGCTGTGGCTCAAAACACTAAGGTGCCAGCCATATACACCTGAGCTGACGGGTTTGAATCCAGCCCGGGCCCGCCAGACAACAAAGATGGCTGCAACCAAAAACATGGCCAGGCGTTGTGGCGGGTGCTTGTAGTCCCAGCTAGTTGGGAGGTGGAGGCAGGAGACTCGCTTGAGCCCAGGAATTGGAGGTTGCTGTGAGCTGTGATGCCACGGCACTCTATCCAGGGTGACAGCTTGAGGCTCTGTCTCAAAAAAAAAAAAAGAGTTCCAGTGCATCCTGAACAGAGACCACATCTCTACTAAAAATAGAAAAATAAGGCAGGTGTTGTGGTGGGCACCTGTAGTCCCAGCTATTTGGAAGGCTGAGGTAGGAAGATTGCTTGAGCTCAAGAGTTTTTTTTTTGAGACAGAGTCTCACTATGTCGCCCTTGGTAGAGTGCCATGGCGTCACAGCTCACAGCAACCTCAAACTCCTGGGCCCAAGCGATTCTCTTGCCTCAGCCTCCCAAGTTGCTGGGACCACAGGCGCCCACCACAATGCCTGGCCATTTTTGGTTGCAGTTGTCATTGTTATTCAGTTGTCCTGGTCTGGGTTCAAACCTGCCACCCTCGGTGTATGTGGCTGGCACCCTCACCACTGTACTACGGGTGCTGAGCCAGAGCTCAAGAGTTTGAGGTTGCTGTGAGCTAGGCTTCCAAACTCAACTGTCTGTGAGCCTTCAGGGTGCAGCTTTCCTATAGACCTACCACCCTAGAGCCAGGCCAGGCTTTGGCAGTCCACCCAGCAAACAGCACCAACTACATGCTCATCTCTGTTGTAGGCACTGGGGATACAACAGTGAATACAGCAGAAACAAAGCCCCTGCCAGGAAGAGCTGACATTATTAACATGTGCTTTTTCAGGTTCATGTGGGTTGTGGACAGTAAACATCTAAATATCCTGTCAGAGGCTGGGAGAAACTGAGCAGGGCAGGGGGCCAGGAGGGGCAAAGGTCTTGAGGTGAGAGTGAGTGGTCCACTATCAGGACCAGGGATAGGATGGAGATGTACTTGGATGGGAGGGTAGGTGAAGGAAACTGGCAGGGGGAAATGAGGAGAGGCAGGGCCTGGCTGGACCTTTTTTTGTGGCCACATTCTTGAACCCCAGATGCAGGCCCAAAGGAACAGCCGCCTCTTTAGCAATTTCTGGTGTTTGATGTCCCTTCCTCAACTCCCTCACATCTCTATATAACTAGTTCTTACAAGTTCCTCATGACACACACACACACACACACACACAAAAACATCAAACTTCTTGAGGACAAAAAGTGCGTCTCATACAACTCTGAGTTATCCACACCTCCATATTCAACATTTAGTGCTCAGGAATAATACAATGATATGTTAACATGTTGAATTGAAAGAATATTGTGCCCTTAATCATGTTAATTGCTTCTTAGGCCTTGCCTTGGTTTCCTCACATGTGAAATGGGGATGCTGTACCAGTCCTGTCTCATTGGATTATGGCAAGGAGGAAATGAGATAAAGGTTGTAAAAATTGGGAATCTAGGTGACCTGGACTTTGGGAGACCACTAGTGTTTCTGGGTTTTTACAGGTTTCTCCTGCTGTGAGCTGGGTGCCTCCTTAGCTAGTGGGAGAGATGCTTTCCCTCCTTGGCCAGGAAAACCCCTTTGGGTGCTCTCTTGGCACCATGGGCCTCAGTTTCCTCCTCTGAAGAAGAGTTGATAGGAAGAGGGGCCAAGAGCACAGGCTGTCACAAATCCTTCCTGACAGTGCTTGTCCCTTCAGCCCAAACTCTTGTTGCCATGACTTATTTCATTTTTAGTCTGTGGGTTGGTCCCTCTCCAGGTCTTCCCTTCCAGCCCTTGTCCCACACTAGAACCTAGGCAGCGGGAGCCCCACCCCAGGGAGAGTCCAAACAAAGGCCGGCCCCAGGGGACCAGCAATGGCCAAATCTAAGATAGGGCTTTCCTGCACAACTGGCTGAGACCCTGTGAGATGGAGAGAGGCCAGCAATTGAGTCCCTCACTGGCATCAGGCTTTCCCCAAATGGCCACCTCACCCACTCACTCCCACTTCACACAGGAAGAGAGGTGTCATCTCAGCCTCCTCCCTGCTCCCACTACTGTCCCCTTTTTTTCCCAGACTGTGGGAGGCAAAGGGTTAAATCCCATAGAGCTGATGCTCTGACTCCAGGCTAGAGGGGCCCGGGAAGCTGGGGTCACTTCCTGCTCCGTCCCAGTCACCCTGAACTGGTCCCCGGGTCCTCAGCCTGGAATCACCCCTTGAGAAGGACCCCAGAGTCCTCGGCATCTAGCTCGCCCCCCGAGGCAGGGCATTTAAGGGGTTAAGTCCCCTGGGGCTGGATTCTGCCTTCCGGCTTTTCCCAGACCCCTGAGCCGTGAGTTGGGGACGCCTGGGTTCCCAGGGTGGGGGGGTGGCCCGGAGGGCCCGGGACAGCCACGGGGGAACAATGGGGCCCAGGAAGCGGCGGCCGGCGCCAGGGCCCGAGCCCCTCGCCCCCGCCCCGTCCGCGGGCAGGGGTGGGGGCCGGGGCAGGGGGCCGCGCGGCCAGAGGATTCTGGGAAGAGCGCGAGGGTCTGGTTGTGGGGGAGGGGGAGGGCGTGAGCATTCTGGGAAGAGGGAATTGAGCCGGCGGGGCTGGGGCCGGGCGCTGAGAGCCGCAGTCTGGAAGGAGCTGGGCGCCGAAGAGCCGGGAATGCTGGGTGCCAGGGGGCCAGGGAAGGGAGGATGCCCATGCTCCGGTTTGGGAGCCGAAGAGAGGATCGCTGCTCTGGTGGGGCAGAAGTCCAGGGTCTGGCCTATAGCAGGCGCGACGCGGGAGCCAGGGGCCAGGGTGACAGCATTCCCGCTGCCTTCATGTCAGGGTCACCCTGGGCCGCTCCCCACACTTCTCCCAGAGGCAAGCTCCTCCTTCCCTCCCTCCGCAGTGGGGCCATCGGGAGGTCTGAGGCTGCAGCTCTTGGCTCCTAGCAGTTCTTGCCTCTTTGGGTATTCCCACTTTCATGCTCCATGTCGGCCTCGTTATTAACCCCTTCCCTTCTCTGGACCACCGAGTTTGAACTTCTCAGAGAATCAAGGTACAGAAGCTCTTACCTGTCCTCAGCAAACAGGGCAGGGCATCCTTCCCAGCTTCCACAGAACAGTCAGGCAGCCCCCAAGGTGGTCCCTGCATCCACCTTCCCCAAAGGCACTTAAGGATGGGGGAGGAGGGATTCACAGAACCTAAGTAGCTAGCTGCAAAGACAGAAGAAATTAATTTACTTCCTAAAACATAACTCCTGTCCCTCCTACTGTTCTTCAGCAGGGTGTAGGTGGCTATAGCTTCACCTTGATCACCTCCCACCTCCAGTTGCCTCCTCATGAGTCCTTGCATGTCTCCCTTGCACTGTTGCCCCTGTGCAAACAGTGTCCATCCCACACAGCCACCCAAAGCCCACACCCTAACTAGAGATTCTCTGAAGAGTGTAGATGTTACAGGAGGTCCTCCCCCTGTGGCCCTGTTTCCTCAGTCTGGAATCATTTTTGGAGTGGCAGCTGGCTGTGTTTTATGGGGACTGGGAGGCACTTGGATTTCCTATTCCTGCCCTCCCCTTGCAAGCTGACCTTTAAAGGCATTGGACCAAAAAGGTCTTTGAAGAGCAAAGGGCATCTCATTCATTCATCTTTCAGTCATTCAGCAAAATTTCTGGAGCACCTATTAGCACTGTCCTAGACTTGGGAAACAGCCTCAACAAAGCAAAACAAAAGGAATAGAAGAAAGAGTCTCAGGGTGGGACTGATTGACAATGGAGTGCTTCAGTGGTGGTGGTGCGGGTGCTGCTTCGATTCATAAATGCAGATGGTCAATTCAATTCTAGTCACAGTCCAATCCCTCCCTTTTACAGCCAAGGAAACTTTCAGGAATTTCTCCAATCCATTCTCTCAGCCAGCAGACCCTCAGCTTTCCTCATCATTTGTCTTCTGCCAGCCTCCCATGAGTATGAGTCTCACATGATTCCCAAGGTCACCATGTGTTCTCAAGAGACAGGGTCAAGCCAGACAAAGAACCCTACATTTCTGGTCTTAGCTCTATCGCTTCCCAGCCTGTGACCTTGGAGAAGTTTTCCCAGGCATTAATTTACTAATCTGCAAAATGGACAACCTGATTCCTGGGTGTCCTTGTGGGGTTGTGGGACAATTGGGTGAGAGAAAGGACAGCCTGGCAGGCCCTGTGTTAAGTGCAGGTGTTTTCCACACACTCCATTCTCTCTCTCTCTCTCTCTCTCTTTTGTTGGTAGAGACAGAGTCTCACTTTATCGCCTCGGAGTGCTGTGGCATCACATAGCTTACAGCAACCTCCAACTCCTGGGCTTAGGCGATTCTCTTGCCTCAGCCTCCCAAGTAGCCAGGCCTACAGGCGCCCACCACAACACCTGGCTATTTTTCTGTTTTGTGGTTTGGCCAAGGTCGGGTTTGAACCCGCCACCTTCGGTATATGGGGCCGGTGCCCTACTCGATGAGCCACATGCACGGTCCTCCATTCTCTCTTTTTCCTTTCTCTTTCCCTTTTTTTCTATGCTTCCTACAGAAGCTCCTGAGGCTTTAAACTACCCCTCCCCCCACCTTTGGCCTGACCTTTCTGTGCTTGGATAAAAGGAAAGTGCCCCTGTCCTTTTGGAGGGCCTCTGTCCCCTCTGGGAACTTAGGGTGGTTTCTTTTTTTTTTTTAACCCCTTAAGTGTCCTAGGTGGCCTAGGTTCTCTCTAGGGCACATAAGAGAAAAGTTTATTGGTCTCAATTAGCAGCCCCATTAAGGAGGAAAATTAGAGTCTTAATGAGCTTCCTCTGATTAACAAAATAACAGGTTTCCCAGCCTCTGGGTATTAGAGCTATGGGGTGAAAAACCTTCCTCCCCTGTGGGTGTTAGACATCTCTCCAGTCTGGGTTCAAAGGGTTATGGGTGATGAGTTTTTAATTACACTCTTATTAAATTCACCTACTTGCTTAGTTGCGCTCTTGAGTTCTGGAGCAGGAATCAGGCCTGCAGGTGAAAGGGGCCACAGTGAGAACCAGTGCCCAGAAAATGGAGTGAGAGGACACTGAAACTCACTAAGAGGTCTGGGGTGGAGTTAGGTTCAGGGTAGTAAAGTGTAAAATCAGCTCCCATCGTGTGCTCATCTTTCTCTTTCCCCTCAGGGTCCCCAGAACCCTCTGCAGTCCTGAGCTCTGGGATGGAGCCTGAGACTGTGCTGTGGGGCCCAGATCCACAGGGCCCTGAACAGAGCCCCAGCGATGCTCACAGAGGTGAGGGTCACAAGAGGGACTGTGGTCCTACCAAGACAGTGGCGCTGGTTCAGGGAGGAGCCCAGACTCTTGGGGAAACGGGTAGGGGGTGTGGAGAGACCAGACCCCATGTTCTGAAAGGAGATGGGGGCTGGAGACTCCCTTTCTCTCTGTAGGTGCTGAGAGTGGGAATGAAGAAGAAAGCCCTCAGCAGGAAAGTTCTGGGGAGGAGATCATCTTGGGAGATCCAGCTCAGAGTCCAGAATTCAAGGACCCTCCAGAGATGCCCCTGGAGAGACCTTCCCAGGATCCCTCAGTTCCCCAGGACCCCTCAACCCCATTGGGTCACTCCAGCCCTTTGGACCACCAGACCTCTCTGGAGTCCCCAGCCCCGGAGATAGTCCCTACCCCATCTGACTGGACCAAGGCTTGTGAGGCCAGTTGGCAGTGGGGGACCCTCACCACATGGAACAGTCCTCCCGTGGTTGCGGCTAATGAGCCCAGCCTGCGGGAGCTGGTGCAGGGCCGCCCGTCTGGGGCGGAGAAGCCCTACATCTGCAACGAGTGCGGTAAGAGCTTCAGCCAGTGGTCCAAGCTGCTGCGGCACCAGCGCATCCACACGGGCGAGCGGCCCAACACCTGCTCCGAGTGCGGCAAGAGCTTTACGCAGAGCTCGCACCTGGTGCAGCACCAGCGCACGCACACAGGCGAGAAGCCCTACAAGTGCCCCGACTGTGGCAAGTGCTTCAGCTGGAGCTCCAACCTGGTGCAGCACCAGCGCACACACACGGGCGAGAAGCCCTACAAGTGCACCGAATGCGAGAAGGCCTTCACGCAGAGCACCAATCTCATCAAGCACCAGCGGTCCCACACGGGCGAAAAACCCTACAAGTGTGGTGAGTGCCGGCGGGCTTTCTACCGCAGCTCAGACCTCATTCAGCACCAGGCCACTCACACGGGTGAGAAGCCCTACAAGTGCCCCGAGTGCGGCAAGCGCTTTGGCCAGAACCACAACCTCCTCAAGCACCAGAAGATCCATGCGGGCGAGAAGCCGTACCGCTGCACCGAGTGCGGCAAGAGCTTCATCCAGAGCTCGGAGCTGACGCAGCACCAGCGCACGCACACAGGCGAAAAGCCCTATGAGTGCCTCGAGTGCGGTAAGAGCTTTGGCCACAGTTCCACCCTCATCAAGCACCAGCGGACTCATCTGCGCGAGGACCCCTTCAAGTGCCCCGTGTGCGGCAAGACATTCACCCTGAGTGCCACACTGCTGCGGCACCAGCGCACGCACACCGGTGAGCGGCCCTACAAGTGCCCTGAGTGTGGCAAGAGCTTCAGCGTCAGTTCCAACCTCATCAACCACCAGCGCATCCACCGCGGGGAAAGGCCCTACATCTGTGCTGACTGCGGCAAGAGCTTCATCATGAGCTCCACCCTCATCCGCCACCAGCGCATCCACACGGGCGAGAAGCCCTACAAGTGCTCCGACTGCGGCAAGAGCTTCATCCGCAGTTCCCATCTCATCCAGCACCGCCGCACACACACGGGTGAGAAGCCCTACAAGTGCCCCGAGTGCGGCAAGAGCTTCAGCCAGAGCTCGAACCTCATCACTCATGTCCGCACCCACATGGATGAGAACCTCTTCGTGTGCTCTGACTGTGGAAAGGCCTTCCTGGAGGCGCAAGAGCTGGAGCAGCACCGGGTGATCCATGAGAGAGGGAAAACCCCAGCCCGAAGAGCTCAGGGCGACACTGTACTGGGGATTGGGGATCCCGCCCTGCTGTCTCCACCACCTGGAGCCAAACCACACAAGTGTCTCGTCTGTGGAAAGGGCTTCAATGACGAGGGCATCTTCATGCAGCATCAGAGAATCCATATTGGAGAAAACCCCTACAAAAATGCAGGCGGTCACATGGCACACCCAGCCCCTAAACCTTCTCAGTTCCGACCCCCAAGACTCCCTTTTAGCGGGAACTCCCACCCAGGCGCTGTGGAGGACAGAGCTGATCCCCCAGGACAGCCCTCTAAAATGCTGGAGGGTCAAGAGAGCTTCAGCCAAAGGCTGGGGCTGCTGTCCTCCAAGTCCTACATTTGTTCCCACTGTGGAGAAAGCTTCCTGGATCGCTCTGTGCTCCTCCAACATCAGCTCACCCATGGCAATGAAAAGTCCTTTCTCTTTCCCGATTATAGGATTGGCCTAGGGGAAGGAGCAGGGCCCAGTCCTTTCCTAAGTGGTAAGCCCTTTAAATGCCCTGAATGCAAAAAAAGCTTTGGTCTCAGCTCTGAGCTGCTGCTGCACCAGAAAGTCCATGCAGGCAGGAAGAGCTCCCAGAAGAGTTCAGAGCTGGGGAAAAGCTCTTCCGTCCTCCTGGAGCACCTCAGGAGCCCCCTGGGGGCCAAACCCTACAGCTGCTCTGATTGTGGGGCCTCCTTTCTGGATCGCATGGCCCTGATCCGGCACCAAGAAAGCCACACCCAAGAAAAGTCCCCCAGACCTGAGGACCCCCTTCCAGAGCCAGCCACCTTGTCCACAAGCCAAGAAAGTGAGGGAGAGGACCCCATTCCTACAGGGAGCAGCAGCCACAGGCAAGGGGAAAGCCCCAAAACCCTCTTGGAAGAAAAGCCCTATGTGTGTCCCGAATGTGGAGATGGCTTCGCAGAAGTCGCAGCCCTCCTCCTCCATAGGAGCTGCCACCCAGGTGTCTCCCTGTGAAGGTGGGCTGAAGGGCCTCTCTCTCCCAAAAGGAACACTGGATCCCCAAAAATATGTAGGGAAAGGACAACCCTATCAGATTGTAGAGAATGGAAGAAAAATAACCCTGGGCAAAAAATAGTGCTTTTACATCAGTGATGAGAAACCCTATAAATTGTTGGTGGGAGCCACTTATAAGGCAGTAGAGAAAAACTGTTGGGTTAGAAACCCTATAAATATGTAGGAAAACATTTTTTTAAAGCCCTTTAAGTCTGTAGCAGAAAAACCCTATAAACCATAGTGGATAAAAGCCCTATTATAGGAAAAGGTCCCCAATATGCCTCTAGACAACCCTATGTCAAAATCCTCGTCAAAAACCTATAGGGTCAGGGAAGTGCAAAAAATACAGCAATGGGAATGACTTGGGAGAAGTGAACCTCAAAAGGTGTAGAAAACACCTCTCACATACTTGTTCCACGGTGTTCTCTTCTATGGGAGCATGGGAGGGAGCCTC
Organism: Arctocebus calabarensis; assembly: GCA_963573935.1. Taxonomy (NCBI): domain Eukaryota; kingdom Metazoa; phylum Chordata; class Mammalia; order Primates; family Lorisidae; genus Arctocebus; species Arctocebus calabarensis. The sequence goes on along the minus strand of CAUYON010152054.1, from coordinate 23,110 downwards.
TCTCCCAGCAGCCTTGGACAGTTACACTGAGGAAAATGCCCAGCTGGAGAGTAGCATGGGAACTGGGTGGAACTGGAAAAGGAAGAAAACAAAGAGGAGGAAAAGAAGTGATGAGGCGCTCTCAAACCCACATAGGAGATAAAACCCAGAGACAAGTAAGAGATAGTCCAGCTCATTGCACTGGGGTTCCTTGGCATATAAAGCCAATCTTAGATGACTTGTGTGTGTTAGGGGAAGAGTCCTGTGGAACCCCTTATCAAAAAGAACCTAAAAATAGGGAAGAAAAAAATTGTCAGGCCTTTCTAAAGGCTAAAGTTTTGGGTGTATAAAAAATTGAGTGTAAGAATACTGAGAAACCAACATAAAAATTAGGGGAAACAGTGTGTGTGTGTGTGGGATTTGTTAGAGGGCTTTGAGAGAAGCAAAGCAAAGCAAGGTGGGGAAATTGTGTAGATGGACCCAAGAACTTGCTAAACTGCAAGTGCGAGCAGATCCCAGCTCAGGCCCCCAAACCAGGCAGGACTGTCATTGCCCCAGCCCCGACGAGGCCTCCAGGACTGGGGGGTACTTCCTGTCACATTCTCAGGTCTCACTGTCAGGAGTTTTTTTTCCTGAAATCTTAACTGCCACCGGTCTTGCTGAAGTGGCAGCCCATTTTCTTGAATTCTGTTCTCAGTGGAGAGAGAGAACCGCTGCTAGTTGACCTCCAAAGAATAAAACCCTTCAGAGATTCAAGGCCTGTGTGCAGTTATCCTCCCTAAGTTTCTCTTCTCCAAGTCAGCACGAGCCAGATGTGGGTTCTCTGTGGCAACGAGACAGCAAGCCAACAGACGATCAGCCAACAAGTACCTTGATTTTAAACCTCAGCCTTTCATCTGAGCTGGTAGCAAGGCTGCCTGCAGGATAAGTGGTCCCTGGGTGGTGGAGGTTGTCTGCACACCCCACAGACTGAACCACAGGTCCCTGGAGAGTCTGCAGACCACCTTCCTCATGTCTATACATGGAGCCCTCTAAGTTTGTTTTGACATGGTCCAATATCCTTGGAAGGAGGTGGATTCCACCCACTTGCTCCTCCTCCTTAGCCAGAAACCTTCAGAGGGATACAGAACTATGAGAAACACTCCCCTGCCAGGCCCATCTCCTCTCCTCATGCACCAAACACTTCCATAAACCCAGCCAAATCTGCTCGTGACTGGAGGTGTGTGGCAACGGCGAGATTATTGCCCTATAAAATGGTGGAAAACTTTTGAGAGAAACAACTGTAACAAGACTCTCACTTGCGAACTATGGAGCCCCTTACAAAAGGATAGGACTGCTCAGTGCTGGAGAGAAATGCTGACTCCACACTGGCACCAGTAATGCACTGTTCTGGAGTAAGAGACACCAGGTGAGGTGGCCCTTCAGGAGTTGAGTCCTTGGAGAGTGGTGACCTGGATTCCTACAGAGCTATGGAAGAGACCTCTAATCTCATTAAGTTCAAAAGATGAAAATCCTTCACCCTTCATCTATCCTTCCCTAAAGGGATGACCCTCAAATTTAAAAGGACTGAAATCTAGAACATTTATGGGAAAAGAAAGGCCTGCTGAAGATAGGGAAAAGTCAGGCCTCACATGATTGTGGGGAGACCTTGATAACATCTGTATCAAGCCCCACCCCACCCAAGTGCCAGGTAGGAGAGCACTACGTTGAGGGGAGGAGCCTGCCTGCAGATCTCTTACTGACATAAATCAACATTTATGGTGGGGGTCCCTGAGAGACTGAGGGGATAAACCCTCTAATCCTAAGCAGAGTCCCACCCCAAGATGCTAGCAGACAGACACGTAAGTTGTAGAGACAAACCCCTTGTAAAGCTAGAAGCAGATTCCCTCAGAAACAGGCTTGAGGAATCTGCTTCCGTGAGAGTCCTGGGAGCAGCATTTGGGGCTCAGAGGCCAGTCTTGGGGGAGGTGGTCAGTGTAGATGAAGGCCAGCTGTAGGCCTATTGAGAACTAGGGTGTAGCACATATAGTAGGATGCTCGCATGTTGTAGGGACGCCTTGGCTCTGGTACTGAATGGATGTGGACATGACTTGTGGGGTCTGGCATTTCACAGTAGAGAAGGGGCAGAGTCAGAGACTTCTGGAGTGTGGCCTGTTCTCTTGCCCCACCCCCCAAACTCCTTTAATCAGGTTCTTCCCTTCTAGAGTGAGTTACATATTGAGGAGCTCAGCATGGAAGTGGTAGCATCCACAGTCCCTCTAACTGGCTCAAGCCCAGAGGTTGGGGCATTTGTCCACCAGAATGCAGTCTGGAAGGCACAGTGTAGCCAAACTTTCTTCTTCAACCCCAGGCCCAGACCCCTCAGATGCACCCCTGGTGGAGGAGCCCAAGCCTGACCCACAGGTCAGGGAGTCATTGGTGAAAACAGAAGGGAGAGTAGAAACTGATCTGAGTTAAGGGTGAAACTTCAAACTGCTATGGATATGGAGGGCAGACGGGGACTGGAAAGAACTGGGCATGAATCCTGCCTGAATGGTGGTAAACTCAAAACTGCCACAACCAAGAGGTGGGGTTCGATGACAACATCTTGAGGGAACAGCTCCCACACTCTTTTGCCTCACTTAGGGAACCCCCTACTCACCTGACTGGTCCCCATGAAAAGAGGCCCCACTTTTGAGTGTTGTGTCAATAACAGTGTTGTGTCACTGGTGGTCATGTTGATTAGTTGAAGAGAATAAAGGGAATGAGATTTCCCAGGTGTTTTCTGTCTTCTCTTTCAGCCCACAGTAAGCTGAAGGAGCTTGTCCCCACAGCCAGGGCCCTTGAGTGACTGTGAAAGCCCAACCCAGCTCCAGGCCCACCCTTTTACCCAGGGACCCTAAAATCCCTGTCCAATGCATGATGGTAGAATTTATGAAGTTTTAAAATCCATACCCTTGGTGGCGGGTGGAGGAGGATCTGATGAGATGGTGGCAGAGCCAAGTAACTCATGAATGTATGGCTTCCATACCAGCATGACATGCTGTCTGCTGAGGAGCTGCCTGGTGACTCTGATTCTGGTCAGCTCAGGCACAGTTGTGTAGTCCCTGGGAGGCCTCTATGGCTACAACACCAGCACTCTCCCTAGAATGCCAGAGGAGAAAGTTCCTAGGATCTAGTTTTAAGAAGCCACAGCCACCTCTCCTGCTTCACTTGGGTCCTGGGCCCAGCTCAGCTCCTCTGCACCAGGGCCTCCAAGACCTTGAGCAGATGGAGGTAGAGACCTGCCTTGTCATCTTACTCTCAGGATGTCAGCATATAGGCCAACATCATGTGATAAGCTGATGCTCCGAGAAGGGCAGTTAGTTGTCAAAGAGCCACAAGAAGTTAGCGAAGGAAAGCAGAGTGGCCAGGAGCTCAGACAGGCTCTGCACCCAGTCAAGCCTTTCCTCCCCATTGCTGGGCCTAGCCTGGCTTGGGCAACACAGTGTCTGTGCCAGTCAGGGCTGCTCCAAAGAATCTTTTTTTTTTTTTTTCTCAGAGTCTCACTTTACTGTCCAGGCTATAGTGCCATGGCATCAGCCTAGCTAACAGCAACCTCAACTCCCGAGTAGCTGGGACTACAGGAGCCTGACCACACCCAGCTAATTTTTCTATTTTTAGTAGAGACAGGGTCTCACTCTTGCTCAGGTTGGTCTCAAACTCCTGAGCTCAAGCAATTTGCCCTCCTCAGCTTCCCAGAGTGTTGAGATTATAGGTGTGAGCCACTGCACCAAGCGGCTTCAAGAAATCTTGAGTACCAGGCTTGCTTCAATGCTCTTATCTTCCTGACCTGGCCACGGGCCCTGAGAAGCTGCCCGAAGTCAGCATTTACACTGCTTCTGCTTTTGCCCCTGTCTGCTGAGAGAATCCTGCCCTAACCAGGAAGGTGTCTCCCCACTTTGCCTGTGCCTCTCTGACCTAGACTCCAGGGCAGGCTCATTGTCTCCTTCCCTTTCCTCACTGGGAAAGGAGGACAAGTGGAAAGAGGGATTTGCCTTTCATGGAGGAGTAATGAAGGCTACTCCACATTCCCTGTGTTCCCACCCCTGGGGACACTGAGGTACATCAGAACCAGTCCCAGTGCTGAAGGAGTCCTCAGCAAAGTGAAGGGACTATAAGGCAAAGCAAGCTCTGGAGCATAGTGATTGGTCCAGAAACTCAATAGAAAGGCAATGGACTCAAAGACGGTGGCTGCCACAGCAGAAGCTAGGAAGCTTGCTAGAGGAAGTGACCTGAGGGTTGAGGGAACAGGGAAGAGTGCATAGGGGCCACGAGTGGGATGGATGATTTTCCAGGTCTGGAGCTCACAAAGGAGAACTGGACTGCAGAGAACTACACTGGAGAAGTTGGGTCTTAGCAACTTAGTTGTAGCTGTATTTATTCATATTAAGCTATGAATAAATACTTCCAGGGAGAATGGCAAAGTAGAAAGAAGAGGGTTTAGTTCAGAGGTGGAGGGAGAGGACCAGCAAAAGACAGCATGAGGGCTTGGTGCTTGTAGCTCACTGGCTAAGGGTGCCAGCTCCACATACACTGGAGCTGGCAGGGTTTGAATCCAGCCTAGGCCTACCAAACAATGACAACTGCAACCAGGCATTACAGTGGATGCCTATAGTTCCAGCTACTTGGGAGGCTAAGATTGCTTAAGCCTAAGAGTTGGAGGTTACTGTGAGCTGTGATGCCATAGCACTCTACCAAGGGTGACAAAGTGAGACTGTATAAAAAAAAAAAAAAAAGAAAAAAAAGAAAAGAAAAGAAAAAGACAGCATGAGGAAAACCAGGAAAGAGTGGTACCAAGGACCTAAGGAAATTTTTGAGATGATTAATAGCCAATGTTTAGCATTCCATTGCCCAATAACAAGCAGTGGCCCTAGTTCTGGCTAAAACAGGCATGACACCTTCCTAACTAGGTCCACCATTGATACCAAAACCTGTTCCCCCAAAGAGGCTGTCCAAGGTCAAGGCTGACCCAGGAGTAGTTGGCCCATTCCTGGGTGCTGGTCCACAGTGCCATTGCCACTGAGATCACTGGGACTACAGAGGCTAGTAAATGGTCAACTCTTTAGGTGTAGGGGCTTAGCCAGCCATTAAGGCAGATCCTCCTAGCACTCACAGGCTCATGGGAAACCAACCCGTCTACTTTGTTCCTGTCACATCAAAAGTGCTTGCTCCTCCACTGAGACCTTGGGAACTTTAAATCTTCCTCTAGGGAATTGAGAAAGTGGTTTGACACCTAACTTCATTATTAGATATGTGGAACCACATGGAGGTCGTACACTCTCTGGTATGGAGACTACCCTTTGGATAAAATATACAGGGATATCAGGCGCAGTGGCTCATGCCTGTAATCCTAGCACTCTGGGAGGCCTAGAGAGGCTGATTGCTTGAGCTCAGGAGTTGGAGACCAGTTTGAGCAAGAGGGAGACCTAAAAATAGCTAGGCACAGTGGCTGGTGCCTGTAGTCCCAGCTACTCAGGAAGCTGAAGACAAGAGGATTAATTGAGCCCAGGAGTTTGAGGTTGCCGTGAGATATGACACCATGGCACTCCACCGAGGGCAAAATAGTGAAACTGTCTTAAAAAAAAAAAAAAAATAGGGAGACAACGTACAGTTACTTGCATTTACTTAAGGAGCCTGTGCCAACCTGACTTTTGGGAAGGGTCCTGCTCACACGAGATTCACTGACCTCCCCTGGCACCCGGGGCACAGAGTTCCTCTGATACTCATCCGTTCCATGGGTGCAGGAGGCTGTGTCTCTATGATGTAATATCTTGCGTTTCCCCCACCCTTGCCACCACTGCCTCCCAGCTGCGGACACTTCTTGGCGGCCGGATGTCATCTCCCGCTGAGGCCCGTGCTTCCATGAGCGTACCCACCACTAGCAGCCCTGTGCCTGAGGTCACCGCAGCCCGCGTCTCTGTCTCCAATCCAATCAGGTCCAGCTGCTGCGGCCACGCCGAAAGCCCGGGCGCCAGGTGGAGCCCAAGAGCAGACAAGGCTGCTAGTCCCCGCGAAGGTGCGACTGTTGACAAAGCTGCAAGGTCCTGTAAAGGCATGACTACTGACAAGCCCGCGGCCCCTGCTATGGACACAGTCGGGACACCTGCTCTGGTACTGACCTCAGTTGGCACCAGCTCTGGTGTCAGCCCAAGTATGGCCTCGGTAACGGTTCCTTCCAAGGTGCCCACAGTGCACTAAACCATGCCGCCGCACAGCACGCGGAATACGGTTCTCGAAGACCGACCCCGCAGATAAAGCAGATTGCAATGAAAGAAGTCACCTAAGGTGTCGCTGTCTGTGCGTCCAAAGGGCAGGGGCGGGTGAGGCCGTTGAAGAACAGCCAGCAGGTTTGGATTCAGGCCCACCTTTGCCTAGCACAACAGGGAAATCGATTCTTCCTCAATCCCCAAGAGCTTTCTCACCAGGTGCTAACAAGGGACTACATTTCCCAAGATACAGCTCGAGACTTCCCAGCATCCCAGGGCCAATGACTGCCAAAGGCAAGGCTACCCCAGATCAAAAGGCCCAGCAGTCTCTCCCTGAGGGAGCACGCTAGGTCCGCTCCAGTTGGCCACGACACTATCAGCAGATGCGCTCCCCCTACAGGCCCAATTTGGTATCCCTGACTACCGTTATGCCAAAATGTAACAGCCTTTGGTGTGGACAACACTGGGGTCTCATCTTGGCACAGGCCCCAGTCACAGGCTCACATCAAACCAGGGAAGTGCCGGACAGGCCTAGCACCTGAAAACCTGGGACTATGATTGGGGCATGAAGCCCATAGGCCATTTATTCATAACAATTAACAGCCTATACAAGACATCCGTAAAGCAGAGGCTGTAGGTCCAAACAGGCCTCTGAACCTGTCAGCAGCTCCACTTCCCAGGCCTCTCTGGGTACTGCCTTTGCAGCCAGACGGCTTGTGGACAGGTAGCACAGGAAGCATCAGGGGCACAGGCTCAGTCACTGGGTGATGGGTGAAGCTCTTCTACCTGGAATGATTGGAAGTTGGCCCAGCAGCTGAGGCTGGTTTGTCCCTTCCCCTCCTGGGGAAGTTCCACCTCCACAGTAGTTAAGGCTACCAGGATGAAAACAGGGTTGGGGCCAGAAACCAAGTGGAGCCTTGGGATGCGAGAGGTGAGGGCAGGTGGGGTTGGGAGAGAAGATTAGGGAGGGGCCTGATTAGAATAGAAACTGATGATCTTGGTTCAGCACTCCCAAGATGAGGGCTGTGACTGCAACCTTACAGCTTCCCAGAGGAAGCAGGTGGTGCCCTCCTTCAGCCCTTGGCACAAAAGCCAGACCAAAGTGTCCAGGGAACTCCATAGGACAGAAGCCCTGCCCATGTCAGCAGGGTGATGGGTTAAGAAGATCACCCCAAAGCCTTGAGGTCATGGCTCACCCCTGTCCTCACTTAATGAGTGTCTAGACAGGAAGTATGCCTCTAAGACAGGAGGTCACAGCCTGGGGAACTTCCCCCTTAGAGCTAGGATGGCTCTGTGGAAACAGAGAAAGGATAGGACCAGCTTCTGGGAAGCTTAGTTGAGTGCTCTAGGCCCCTCAGGCCTCTCACAACAGTTCTCTCCTATAGGGCAGTACGTCCTGGGCTTCAGCTCAGACCTTCAGAAAAAGATTAAGTGAACTTGGCTAGTCCCACTCCCACTAGCATGCACCAGGGCACCCAAACCAACTAGGTGGGCAGGGACTGGGCCCTGGGGTCTGGAAGGGAGGATGGAGCCACAGGAACTGGGGTGGGAAGGGGCTGGGGGCACAGCCCCCAAGATCCTTGGATATTCCAAAGTGCCCTGAGTTTCAGGTTCAGCTGATGTAGATACGGTGGAAGTCGTGGGCACCAAAGGCTGCGTTGCACTTGGGGCACTTCCTCTGGCGGGCCTCATATCGGCCCCGCACGCACTCGAAGCAGAAAACGTGGAAGCACTTGGTAAGGACTGCATCCTTCTTGCGTGTGTTACAGCAGGGGCAGGTCAACCGCGCCTGGGTCAGGCAAAGGCATCAGTTTGGGAACAATTCTGATCGTCCCCACACTCCAAATTGACAGTAGGAGGTGGCCCAGCTAAGCCCACACAATGGACATCATCTAAACCTCAGCATAACCATGGGAAATTGGGACAAGCAACTCTATGAATGAGGAAACTGAAGCTCAGAGACCAAGGTTTCAAACTAGAAAGGAAGAGTCCAGATTCCATCCTGGGCGGTGTTAGCCATCCTGTGTCTCCCTCCTCTCAAGGACAAGGACCCACCAGCCCAGCCTGGACTCTTCTTCTGCCCTGAGGCTTCATCTATAGTCCCACTAGTCTTCCCAGGCCAAACCCTAGTCCTGTCTACCTTCTCTTCATCTGTACCTACTAAGTCAAAGCTGGGGATGGGCAGCACCACAAGAAATCTGCTATCTTTACCCTCAACTGGGACCACTCCTGGTGCTACCCAGAGACCCTACTGTGGTCCTATTTTAGGCTGAGACCTCCTATCTGCCACCAGGATGGTCTCACCTCCAAATAGACACAAATTGCCTCAGCTCAGCATTCCAACATTCCTCTCTGGCCTGCCTGAAATCCCAGCCCAGCCTACCCCTCAGCAACCTGCCAACACTCCTCTTACCTCTCTCTCAGAACCCTACCCAACAGCACAAACAGGCTCCTAAGTCTGTCTCTTCTTTATCTCAGGGCTGTCTCCAGCTACCTCTGCCCTTCAGGGCCCAATTTCTTTCTTTCTTTTTTTTTTTTTTTGGCTGGGGCCAGCTTTGAACCTGCCACCTGTGGTATATGTGGCCGGCGCCCTACTCCTATTAACCACAGGAACCACCCAGGGCCCAATTTCTTCAAAGAGTTGTCTGACTACTCACCCACATCCCCTCCTCACTCCAGTGGGTGAATAATACAAGTAATCTGACCTCCACCCTTACCCTTGCACAAGGACTGTTCTCACCAATACTGCCAAGTCCAAGGGGCAGCTTTCATGACTCTGTTCACTTGTACTCTTCCTCATCAAATTCTTCAATATCACTCTCCTTCCCCCTAAACCACAGGCTCCTCTTCCTCTGCTTGTCACTTAAACTCTGAGGTTAGTAAGGAAGAAGGACCTGTCCCTTATGCCACAGACCATCCCTGTGGCTTCCACCTCTGCCTTTATTAACACTCCCAAGTCTTCTGTCTCAATTGCCTTCCCAGACAGCCTCCCTCTCAGTATCATTCAACATTATCCAGCAAAAGCTGCTCCTGGCACTCTTCCTAATCCACCTAGTTTCTCAAACCAGGATCCCAGGTCCTAGTTCCTGATCCTTCCTTCCATGCATTTGATCCATTCCTGAGTCCAATCAATTCTGCCTCCAAAATATCTCCTAAAAAGGCCGTGCGCAGTGGCTCACGCCTATAAGCCTAGCACTCTAGAAAGCTGAGGCGAATGAACTGCTTGAGCTCAGGAGTTCAAGACCAGCCTGAGCAAGTGCAAGACCCAGTTTGTACTGAAAATAGAAAAAACAACTAGCCAGGTATGGTGGCTGATGCCTGTAGTCTCAGCTACTCCAGTGGAGGATGAGGCAAAAGGATTGCCTAAGCCCAAGAATTTGAGGCTGCTGTGAACTTATTGTGACACCTAAACACTATACCGAGGATGGCAAAGTAACACTCTATCTCAAAAAAAAAAAAAAAAAAAAAAAAGACAAAATATCTCCTAAACCCATCCACTTGTCTCCAATACCTTAAGCCAGCAAAATACCAGTTTTGCCTCAATGACTGCAATAGCTTAAAAAATTTCCCTGCCCCTAGCTTTTACCTCAGCCCCAATCCAAAAGCAAATTTGACCACAATATTCTCCTGTTTAAAAACCTTCAGCATCTCCACACTGCCCATGGGATGAGCTGAGCTTCTCAACCTGGCTTCCTACCCTCTTCAAGATATGACACTGCCCATCCCCTCTATACCTGTAATGTCCAGGTCACTGTCCTTCCAGCACATCCCCCAACTCAGGGCCTCAACATCCGCCTTTCCCTTTGCCTGGGACCCACTCATCTCATTGCTCATGGCCAAGCCTGTCTCCACCTTCAGTCTGCCTTGAGGGATATTCCTTCCAGGAAACCTGTAGGGCACCCCCCAACCCCCCACCCCCAGCCTCCACAGGCTGGTTTCAGAGCCTTCCTTGAGTTTCCAAAGTCTCTCTGGCCTCTGCCATCACATTACTCATCTGGAATGAGAGGATTATTTGGCTGCCTCCCCTAAGTGATAAGTCAGTTCAAAAAGGTCAGAGACTAGGTCTAACTCTGCCCTCCCACCTCACATCTGTGTAGGCACTGTGCCAGGCACATGCTGTGTGTAGAAAAAATAATCAGGTCTGACTCTACAACTAGCATTCCGACAACTTTTTGCTGTTTTACCTTATTTCCAGGGTCCCCCGACTACCCACTACAGCTCTCACCAATACCTCATTTAATATTCCTAGGTTAATGGGGCACAAACTCAGCCCCTGGGCCCCACCTTGTACTCCTTGATCTCTTCCTGGAGGATTTCATCAGCATCTGCATAAACTTCCACCTTCTTTTGTTTCTCCAACTTGCGCCGAAGCCGTGAGATGTCCTCCTGGGGCAGGAGAGGCTAGGCTAAGTGCAATGGTTGCCCCCAAGGCCGTATCAGTAACCCAAATCCACCCCATCCCTACACACACCTGAGCCCTTTTGAGATTGAAGCTCTCTTTCTCACGAGCAGCTCTGCTCTCTGCCAGGCAGGGCTGGATCTCTCGAAGCCGAGTCTGCACATGCTCCAGCTGCACCTTTAGGTCCTCAGCCAGTTGGGCCGCTTCAACAGCCTGAGGTGGGTGGGACAGCAAGGAGGAGCATTGTTGATCTGAGTTAGGTGTCCCTGGTTTTTTTTTTTTTTTTGTAGAGACAGAGTCTCACTTTATGGCCCTAGGTAGAGTGGATAGAGTGCTGTGGCGTCACATGGCTCACAGCAATCTCTAACTCCTGGGTTTAGGCAATTCTTTTGCCTCAGCCTTTTGAGTAGCTGGGACTATAGGCGCCCACCACAATGCCCGGCTATTTTTTTTGCTGCAATTTGGCCGGGGTCAGGTGTGAACCCTCCACCCTCGGTATATGAGGCCAGCGCCCTACCCACTGAGCCGCAGGCGCATGCATTTGATCCATTCCTGAGTCCAATCAATTCTGCCTCCAAAATATCTCCTAAAAAGGCCGTGCGGGGGGGAGGTAGTCTCACTCTGTCACCCTGGGTAGTGGCATCAGACTAGCTCATAGCAATCTCAAACTCCTGGGTTCAAGCAATCCTGCTTTAGCCTCCCAAGTAGCTGAGACAACAGGCGCCTGCCACAATGCCTGGCTTATTTTTCTATTTTTAGTAGAGACGTGGTCTCACTCTTGCTCAGGGTGGTCTCAAAGTACTAAGCTCAAGGATCTTCTTGCCTTGGCCTCCCAGAGTGCTAGGATTACAGGCGTGTACTACCACACCCAGCCATCCCGTTTCTCTTTCACAGAACTTAGTTTCCTTCATAAGACTCACTAAAATCTGTTTCACACTATTTTATTTGTGGCATTACTGGCTTGTTCTGCCTCTCAAGACTCTGCCTCTTCCAGCCATGGCTGGAAGGAAGGGATCCTCTTGTCTCCACAGCGATCAGCACAAGACCTAGTACACATTAGGGGCATAAAAAATACTACTTAAATGAATGAACTAACTGGAGAAGAAAATAGCCCTTTGTGGGGAATAAGATGAAAATCAATGTTAATCTTAAGCCTTTGTCATAAGCTAGATTATATTGATATTTAATAAACTGACAGGGACCATCATCCCCACTTTACAGCCAACAAGGATAGAGGTACTGGAGCCAAGAAGACTTGGACCCAAATCCCACCACCACTCTTTCTTCAGCAAGTCAAGTGACCTCCCTAGGCCTCAGTGTCCTTACTTATAAACACAAAAACCATCTTGGCAGGATTATTATGAGACTGAAATGTGATCAAGCACAGGGTCTGGCACATAGTAAATGTTCAACATATGCAAACTGTTCTGCAAGCAGAAGCAGAGTTGGGCAGAGCCCCAGGCCATCCACAGTAGCCTCAGGCACACTGCCCTCAGGTCTGTCCTCTCCTCTTGTTTTTATCTATCTATCTATTTATTTATTTATTTTTGAGACAGAGTCTCACTTTGTCACCCTCGATACAGTGCCGTGGCATCACAGTTCACAGCAACCTCAAACTCTTGGGCTTAAGTAATTCTCTTGCCTCAGCCTCTCAAATAGATGGGACTACAAGCACCTGCCACAATGCCCAGCTATTTTTTGTTCTTGTTGTTGTTGCAATTGTCATTGTTGTTTTAGCTGACCTGGGTTGGATTCAAACCCGCCAGCCTCAGTGTATGTGGCCTGCACCCTCCCCACTGAGCTATGGGCACCACCACTCACCTTCCTCTTGTTCAGCTCCAGGGCTTGGCTGCGCAGTGTCAGCTCCTTCTCCACACCCCCGAGGCTGCCCTGCAAGGCCCGCTCCTTTTCCTCCAGCTTTTGCACAGTCAGCAGCTGGGCATCCACCTGAGTGTGGGGTACAACTCAGCGCTAGGGAGACCCTGCCTCTCCAGCTTCACCCTGCATGCCAGGAATAGCCTTACCTGGGACTTGAGGCCAAGAACCTGCTCGCCTAGCTCATCCTTCTCCTCCCGAAGTAGCTTGTGAATCTGGTTGGCCTTGATCCGCTCTGACATCAGCTTAAAGTTGGCATCGTCCTTTTCCCGCAACTGCTGTAGCAGCCGCCCATTTTGCTCCTGCATATCTTCAAAAGCCTGACCTGTCACATCCATCTCTGACAACAAAGCCTCCTCTTCCTGCATCATGTGGGCAGAAATAAGATGAAATGTGGAAGATGAACATGATGGCTGTAGAGAACCATAGAAAAATGTAGCATTTCAAAGAACCACAGTCAACGAGGCCATTTAGAAGCATATCTGCCAGAGGCACCCAACAGTGTACTGAGAAATAAAAAGATCAAAACAGGGTTGAACCTGCTTAGTGGCACCCAACTTGCGCTGTAGGTGTTCTATCTGTTCCTCTGCCTGACGAATGCGCCTCAGGGCATCTTCATCTGCTATCTTTTTGCTCTCCCTTCGATCCCTCTCCTCCAATTCCCGGATGCGACTCCGTAGATCATCAACCTAACGCCACAGGAAGAGTGCTCTCTTTCACTGCTCCCTGCTGACCTAGGACTCTGTTCTGGTCAGAATCCCCCAGGGCAGCTTCTCTGCATGCCCTACAAACCCCACCTGCCCTCACCTCAGCCTTGGCCTTTCGTTCTGCTGCCATGAGCTGCACCTTATCCCGCTGCTCCTTGGGTGCAGACTTATACATATCCAGCAGCAACTTCATCTCCTTCTGGCTTTCCTGGGCCTTCCTGGGAAAGAATACAGGAGGAAGTCTTGGTAAGTGAGTCTGGAGGTCATCTGGCAAGACTAAGAAGAAGACAGGAATAGGTTCTCACTTGAGCTCTGCTCGGAGACTCTTGAGGAGTTCTGATTCTTTCCTCTTGGCCTCTTCCACCTTGGCCTTCTCTCGATCAGCCCTTGAGAGAGTTGAGGCTACAGGTGGGGGTCCCAGACCAGGTCCTTCTCGTTCTCGAAGCTCCCGCTTGGGTCTGACTTCAGGTTCTCTGCCCCGGGAGGAAGGGCCCTGGGCACCAGGGGTTAAAGCCTGGGTATCCTCTTCAGAGGGGACTAGGTCCTCCTTCTTCACTGAGGAAGAAGTACTGGAGGCACAAGGCATTAAAGCCACCTCCTTTCTGCTGTCAGGGGTACCAGCAGGGCCTGGCCCACCCTCCTCTTTCCCTGGGGCTGAGGCACTGAGGCCAGAGTCCTCTGAGTGTCCCAGGTTGGGGATGGAGTGGGTAGAGCCACTAGCCTGGGCTCGGAGCTGCAAAGCAGAAAGGAACAGCGATGAGGTGAGATCGTGCTCACAGGAATATAGCCAAGGCTTTTCCCAGGCAGCCTTCTCACCTTGCCGATCTCAGCCTGCACTTCTCGAAGCTTCCGCTTATATCGCTGAGCATCCCCCTTCAGCTGATGGTTGTGATTTTGGAGACTACTAATCAGGTGGCGCATCTCACGGTTAATGGGCCCTAGGAAGTGTCAGATAGTAAGGATGCAAGAACTAGTTAGTACCTGGGTTGGGGCTCTAACCCCTAAACAGGAGCTATTATTCCCATTATGCAGGAGGGGAAAACTGAGGCCTTATACTGAGTATGACCTCATCAAAGTTAATGCAGACGCAAAATAAACTGATTCAAAAGTAATTTGACACTATTTGTATTATTTTTGCTAATGAAAGTTTTTTTGTCAACATCCAAACTTCCTTTAAAGGAACAGATAACTATAACATTCATAAAAATCTAAAAATCAATCTTTTAGACTTTTTTTTTAGACAGAGTCTACTTGGTCACCCTTGGTAGTACCATAGCATTTTAGTTCACAGCAACCTCAAACTCTTGGATTCAAGAGATTCTCTTGCCTCAGCCTCCCACATAGTTGGGACTACAGGAGCCTGCCACAGTGCCCAGCTATTTTTTTTAGAGATGGGGTCTCGCACTTGCTCAGGCTGGCCTCGAACTCATGAGCTCAGGCAATCCACCTGCCTCAGCCTACCAAATGCACTTTTAAGATTCTTCTTCTTTTTTTTTTAAAGACAGAGTCTTGCTTTATCACCCTCATAGAGTGCCGTGGCATTACAGCTCACAGAAACCTCCAGCTCTTGGGCTCAGGCGATTCTCTTGCCTCAGCCTCCTGAGTAGCTGGGACTACAGGTGCCCGCCACAACATCCAACTATTTTTCTGTTGCAGTGTGGCTGCGGCCGGGTTTGAACCCACCACGCTTGGTATATGGGGCCAGAGCCCTACTCCCTAAGCCACAGGTGCCACCCTTTGTTAAGATTCTTTTTTTTTTGACACAGAGCCTCAAGCCGTCACCCTGGATAGAGTGCTATGGCCTTACAGCTCACAGCAACCTCCAATTCCTGGGCTTAAGCGAGTCTCTTGCCTCCACCTCCCAAGTAGCTGGGACTACAGGCGCCTGCCACAAGGCCAGGCCATTTTTTGGTTGTAGCCATCATTGTTGTTTGGCAGGCCTGGGCTGGATTTGAACCCACCAGCTCAGGTGTATGCGGCTGGCACCTTAGCCCGTTGAGCCACAGGCGCCGAGCCTTTTATAAGATTCTTAAATGTCACTTTGTTAATTATATTTCCCTGGGCTTGGCACCCATAGCACATGGTTATGAACCCAGCCCATGCCAGCAAAACAATAATGACAACTGCAACAAAAAAAATAGCCAGGCATTGTGGTGGGCGCCTATAGTCCCAGATACTTGGGAGGCTGAGGCAAGAGAATTGCTTAAGTCCAAGAGTTTGAGGTTGCTGTGAGCTGTGATGCCACAGCACTGTATCGAGGGTGACAAAGTGAAACTGTCTCCAAAAAAAAAAAAAAAATTATATTTCCCTGATTTCAATTCACAGCATCTCATACATCCAAAACTGCAATGCCCTTTCTCCTGGTACCTCCTAATTTTCCTTTCTTGCTTTACTTTTCATATTTGTCACTATCTAAGAGTATAACATACACGTTCTTATTTTTTTCCTTATTGTTTGTATTCCCCTCCTAGAATGTTGTTCCACATGGCAGGAATTCTTTGATCACTGGCATAACCTTAAAGATCAGAACAGAACCTGGCTCATAGATAGTAGTCAGTAAATCTTTGTAAAATGAATACCTCAAGGAGAGAGACACCGCAAGGCCAGAAGACCACAGATGAAACTGACAGCTCACATCGTTTTGGTTGTGCCTATGTTAGTTAATTGGTTAGTTCAGCTAGCTATGACTCTCATAGCAATGCGGTTTGATTTCCACAGGGAGCTGAGGCTCTGTGGAAGAGGCTTTATCTCCTGAATCTGGATCAATAGCAGCTCCACACCAAGGCCCAGCACACCCAGATAAGGACCCACCCTCCACCCTATCCTGGCCACATACCCGCCTGCTCGTTGGCTGCCAGGTTCTGCTCAAACTCAATGCGCAGCATCTCGTACTCCTTGCGTACCTGCGCCAGTGTGTCCTCCAGCTGGATAACCTCTGTGCGCAGTTTCTTCTGCAGCCCTAGCTCGTCACTCTGTGGGTTGAGGTATTAAGGATACCCAAACCCTGCATCCCCACCATAGGACTCAATATCTTAAGAAGAATCTAATCCCAAGGGACACCTAGCTGGCACAAAGGGACTCTGAAGCCCAGGAATACCTTAACACTAAGGGTTTGCCTCTTGCCTCCTGTTCCAGGGCCATACCTCCATGTGCTCAATGTGTCTCAGATGGGAGTTCTTGGTGGCCAGCAGCAGCCCCCGAGCCTCGTCCAGCTGGGTCTTTACTTGCAGAGACTCATTGTAGAGCAGTGAGAACTGGGCCTGCAGCATGCGGTACTCTCCTGTCTCTCGCACCACCTCCTCAGGAAGGCTGCGTAAGGCCACCTAGGGGTGGGAACGCCAAAAAGGGATTAGCAAGAGAATTCTAAGCTCAGCCCCTTGCTGCAGGTGAAGGCTTTCTCAGCTCCAAACACAGCCCACCTTGAGGCGCTCATTAGTCCGCACAGCACCCTGAAGTTCGGCCTGCAGTTTCTCCAGTTCTGCCATGCGGCTGTTGGCCAATTCCTGATTTTCTTCCAACTCTGCATTCAGCATCTCAAACTAACAAGTGGGAAGTGCCGTGGTAGGCTGGGCCCAGTCCAAGGCATGCTTCCTTCACATTCCCACCATATATTCCACCTAAGCTCTCCTCTGTAGGGCAGTGATCGATTCTGAAGCCTCAAACCAAGAGCTTTCCTAAGGCTTCCCAGGCAAGTAGGAGAAAATTCAATATTACATGGTCAGTGCTGGCATCTAAGATTCTTTTTTTTGAAACAAGGAGTTTTACTTTGTTGCCCTCGGTAGAGGGCCATGGTGTCAGAGCTCACAGCAACCTCAGACTCTTGGCCTCAAGCAATCCTCTTGCCTCGCTCTCCCAGCTGGGACTATAGGTGCTGGCCACAACACCCAGCTATTTTTTAGAGGTGGGGTCTCACTCTTGCTCAGGCTAAGTCTCAAACCTGTGAGCTTAGGCAATCCACCCGCATTAGCCTCCCAGAGTACTAGGAGGACCTAAAATTCTTTTTTTTTTTTTTTTTTGAGACAGAGTCTCAAGCTGTCACCCTGGGTAGAGTGCCATAGGGTCACAGCTCATAGCAACCTCCAACTCTTGGGCTTAAGCGATTCTCTTGCCTCAGCCTCCCAAGTAGCTGGGACTACAGGTGCCTGCGACAACGCCCAGCTATTTTTTGGTTGTAGTTGTCATTGTCGTTTGGCGGGCCCAGTCTAGATTTGAACCCACCAACTCTGGAGTTATGTGGCTGGTGCCGTAGCTGCTTCAGCTACATGCACCAAGCCAGGACTTAAGATTCTTAACTAATAGGGAGTCAGGGACGCATTCCTGGAAGGCCTTAAGATACAGTAGGGAAAAACTGGGTAGAGGGACCCCCAGAATACCAATCAACTCTAACGTACTCCCATTTAATTCTCTTCTGTGCTTCTTTGTGGTACTCATAACCAACTAATGTACTATTTTATTTTTCTGTTCCAACTAGAACCTAAGCTCAAGAGAACCTTTGGTTTTTGTCTATTTAGTTTTTCCCAATATATCTAGTACTTAGCACTCAGTGTTCAGAAATTATTTACTGAAGAAGAAAGAATAGCAGGAGTGACAGGGAAAGGCCTCCGAAGTGGATGTTTATACTTCACCTTGAGAAGAATGTCAAGGGTGCAAGAGAGAAAAGGTTACAGGAGGGAATGAAAATACTGCTTACCTTCTGCATGCTGAGTGTGATCTGGCCCCCCTGGAAGCCTGAGGAGCTCCCAGAGACATAGTAGCCAGAGTTAAGCTGCAGAGAGAAAATAGTTAATGAACATGAAGGGGAGAAGTGAGGACCCTGAGTACCCAGCTCTGGCTCCATCTGCCCCAGAACCCTAAACTTACCTGCTCTAAGGCTTCTGCTAGATGTTTATTAAGCTTTTGCTCCCGCTTGCGCAACTTCTCAATGTCCCACTGCAGGTCTTCCACAGTTGTCTCCATCTCCAGCACCTTTGTCTCTGCTGATGTCACTTTATCCTGTAGCTCGGAGTACTGGGAGACATGGAGGTAACAGAGGCTTGAATGGAGGACTTGGTTCCCTGAGATTCTTGGGCAACTATCTAATCCAAACTTTGCCCTCCAAAGCCCCTGACCCCTACCTCCAATGAGATGCGGTGATGCTTCTCCTGTAGCTGAGTGGCCAAATCCTGGAGCCGCCGGTTCTCACGGCCCAGCTCCCGGGTGTGTGCTCGAGCCACCTCACTGAGGGGTTCACTGTCCCCTGAGAAGGCAAGGTTCAAGTTAAGAGACAAGCTCAGGACAACAGCGCAAATTCTTAACTCATTCTGGAGTCTGTTACATGCCCACTGTGATCCACCGCCTCTTTTGCCACTTACTTTCTCATGGCAAAACCAGTTTTTATCCCACTCTACAGAGGAAGAGAGGGGAACCATGTGCCGATAAAGACCAGGGTAGAGCAGCAAAACTGAAACTGGGAGAAGCCTGTCAACCTGAAAAGACTAAGCTACTATACCTTGTGGATCAGTTACTTGCAAACAGTGCTCCAGACTAGTCCCTAGCTAAAAGGGGAAGGCCATACTAGCATCAGTAACTTCTCTAACTCATCTTCCTAAAATTCAACTCCAGGAATCAAACACCCATCTATACCCTAAACCACTCCCCAAGCTGAATTTTTTCTTGGGGAATTCTGGCTGTCTATGAGCGTAGGGAATTAGCAGGACGGGGAGGTGGTACCATAATGATGCAGACGGAGACAGATAACCCTGGGGTAAAGGTACAAAGAACCAACCTCGGCTATATACTCGCTGACAGAGTTCTTCCACCCGGCGTTGAAGGCGGTCTGAGACCTCTACCACACGGGACACAGCTGCCTTGGAGAATTCCATACGGCCTTGCAGCTGTAGCTCTACTTCCTCACTGCTGCTGGCACCCAGTGCTACCACAAAAGCCAAGGCTGGCTCACTGAGAGGGGGCCGCAGCTGCATTGGCAGAGGCTCTGGGAGGGATGGACAGATCCTCATGAGGATAACAGCAGCAGTTACCAGCACTCTATACCAAGTTTCCAGCTGAACTCGTCTTACATTCATGGCTTAATCAACACAACCTGTGGTGCATTGTTAGCCCTATCTTGAAAGTGAGAAAACTGAAGTTCAGGGAGGTAATTTCCTCAAGGCTACAGAGCTGCTATATCACTTTCTTAGGGAAATTTCCTTTACCTTCCCAGTCTGAATTAGAACTACACACATGTGCCTGCATACGCATGTCTTCCCTTTCAAAGACTTTTGACTTATTATGATTTAGAATCATTTCTTCCCTGATAGGAGAAACAATATTTTTCGATGCTTGTCTCTGATTCCTCTGAATCTAGAATGGTGTCAAATACACAATTAACATTCAATAGTAATACTTTCTTGAACAAAATGGGTGTAAAATATAATTTGCACTATGAACCAAGTTAGTCATATTCCAAAGCCCATATCCTTACTCAGTCTAATTTGCCACCCAAACAAGAAATCAACTGGGGGCGGGGGAGGTAAACAGACACAGTAGGGGTAGAGTAAGGTGGGAAATTCAGGTGCCCAATATCAAAGTCCTTTTCTCCCCAGGACTTTTCCCAGAACTTAAGCTCCCCTCACTCTAGGGCTATGATCTTACCCATCAGCTCTGATGTCCCTGGCTCTGTAAGAGGGGTCCCATCACGTGTTGACACCTCCTGAGTCTCAGGTGCCTGTGTTCCTAAAGACAGCTCTCCCTGGCTCTCGTGGCATCGAAGAAGGGCTTCCACAGTCTCATCTAGCTGAAAAGAGAAACCATTAAAAATGTTATGAATCCTAGGCCGGTCATGGTGGCTCATGCCTATAATCCTAGCACTCTGGGAGGCTGAGGCGAATGGATTGCCTGAGCTCACAAGTTCAAGACCAGCCTGAGCCAGAGTGAGAACTCATCTCTAAAAATTGCTGGGTGTTGTGGTAGGTGCCTGTAGTCTCAGCTACTTGGGAGGCTGAGGCAAGAGAATAACTTAAGCCCAAGAGTTTGAGATTACTATGAGATATGATGTCACAGCATTCTACCAAAGGTCTCAAAAAAAAAAAAAAAAAAGTTATAAATCCTTCAGTGCTTTCCAACATAATACTTTCCCAGCAAGAGAATCTAAGGATTGGCAGCTGAACCAAGGACAGGTTTTGGAAAGCAGAGGGCATCTACCTGGGCCCAGTAGCGATTGACAATGAGGAGTGTGGCATCGTCTGTGGCCTGCCGCTTCTCCAACTTCTCGATTCGTTCTCGGAGTTCATCTTCACAAGCCTGTCGCTGTTCCAACCGCTCTGCCAGTTTCTTGTTCTTGAACTGCAGTACCTTCAGGTCCATCTCCTCCTACCAAGAGAAACAGAGACGAAGAGAATCAAGCAAGGCCCAGAAACCAATCCCTGAAAGAGACAGAAAAGGCAAGCCAAGGAAGGGTTCTGGACTCCTAAAGAGCGACGAAATGATCAGCCAGAATTTAAAGACACCCCCGCACACGTGAGGAAGCTCATGTTGTGCTTTTATGCGACCTTTTCTAACTCCTTAGTCTTTAAGGAGTCATACGACTCCTGAGATGTTTTCCTATTTGCAAAGGTAAGGTAGACATTGTATTTTCAATTTCTTCCAACAGAGTGTTCTGTAAAGCACACCCTGTTAAGTCTAAAGAACTGGGAGTAAGGATTTGGACAGATGGGCGGAGAAGACAGACCTATGTCTAACAAGTTCTAAGGGCTAAGGTGAAAGCCCACAAACCGTGGAAGAGATGCCTCCAAGACGAATGGGCTCTATGAGAGTGGTTGTGGTCTTCTCCTCGCGACTCAGCTTCTTCTCTGGGGGCCCTGAGCCCCCGTCGCCAGCGGCGCGTTTGTTGCCGGGCCCAGACATGGCTGCTGCGGCGAGGAGCGGCGCAGGATCCCCCTGGGGTGTCAGGCGGGAGAAGACAGAGCTTCCGTCACCTGCAGAAGACGGAGAGCAGAGATGTGGACGCGGCTGGCTTTCCACAGCCCCGAACTCTGCCCGCCGGGCACACACCAGCTGGATCCCGCTCCCACCGGCCCCAGGGCCCTCACCGGCAGCAGGGTCAGCCTAGTGCGGCCATCTTGGATTCCACCGGACGTCACCGGCCTCCCAGGAGCAAAGCGCAGGCGCCAAAGGCAGCGCCGGATGTGGCGAAACTTCCTTATCTCCAGCTCTTATTGGTTATACCTGGTCCCACCTCTCGAGTTCTCTGGTTTCTTCCTGCACGCCTCCTTCTTCTCTCGGTGATTGGCCAGTAGACAGTTCCCATGGTAACTGACACCGCACACCCAGACTTCCTAGCCCAGAAGACAGCGCTAGCCTCCTAGTAGCGATTTGAAGAGAGGGCACTCAAGTGGACACTCGCAACTTACAACGTAAGCACGTTCTCTTCTCACTGATTGGCGTGCGCCTGCACTGCCTTCCTTCCTTCTTTCACAAGCCTCCTTAGCAACCGTCACCGTTGAGACGGGGAAGACGCCCCCGCGGATTGGCTGCGCGGAGACTCTGCTGCATGGATTGGCTGCAGCGTGACTAGAGGGCCAGGCCTTCGCAGTTGCTGCCTGAGAACCCGCTGGCCCAGACCTGAGGCAGACAGCTTGTGGTGACCCGAGGCACGAAAGAGCGACGAAATGATCAGCCAGAAGACCAGCCAGTCCTTGGGAGTGAGGGTGCAGTCGGAGCTTGAACAGCCCTCTGAACTGCGGCGGGAACCGGAGAAGCAGCTCAGCTCAGCGTGTAGGATGGCCACACGGACCGAATCAAGTGTGCGCACCGAGTCGGCAACCGCGGCATCAACCTCTAGGGAAGTGGATGAAGACCCTGGAACCAACTTGTTCCCGGTGAGAGCGGGACAGATTGGTCCGCTCATGAATATAAAAGGGTTCCCCTGCGCAGCGCCACAGTTATTGTTTTAATGGGGTGTGAGACCCTAACTGTTAATTATGTTTAAGAATAGTACTCAGGGCCTGCCGAAGCCCAGCCCCTTCCGGGTTGCTCATAGGTAGTGCTTGAGATGATAAGGCGAGTTACATAGCTCCTTGTCATGCCCGCTGGAGATTCGCGACGGGCCAGGGACAACACAACTCTGCCTTCCCCAATCCGCTTTCTCTCCGCAGCCGCCGCTGCCCCGACCCCGAATCTGCATGTGGTGAGTATGAAGAGACTTGCGGAAAGTTACACTTCACACTTGTATTATTCCTTCAGTGCCTCCCCAGCAGTCCTGTCCCATAGCGAGGGCATTCCCATTTATAGATGAGACTGACTCAAAGATGCAATTATTCAAGGTAGCTAGACGTCAGCTTTCCAGGCTTTCTAGTCCAAAGAAGAGAGCCAGAGACTAAGGGCGTAAACCGAATATTATAGCCACTATGTAATTATGTACAAATGGGGACAATGAAGCCCACAAGGTGGACTTGACCAAGATCATACAACAAGGTTGTGGCAGAACAAAGAACTCAAGATTGCTAACCTTAGGCTTTATAAATGGAGAGAACCATAAGAGTTCATTTATACGGCTCGGCGCCTGTGGCTCAACGGGCTAAGGTTCCAGCCACGTACACCTGAACTGGCAGGTTCGAATCCAGCCTGGGCCCACCAAAGAACAATGACAGCTGCAGCCAAAAAATGGCGGGGCATTGTGGCGGGCGTCTGTAGTCCCAGCTACTTGGGAGGCAGAGGCAAGAGACTCGCTTGAGCCCAGGAATTGGAGGTTGCTGTGAGATGTGATGCCACAGCACTCGACCCAGGTGACAGCTTGAGGCTCTGTATCAGAAAAAAAAAAAAAAAAAAAAAGAGTTCATTTATGTTCAGAGAGGTAAGCGATTTCCCAGCAAGTTTGTGAAAAAGCCAAGCTTCAAACTTAGGTCTTCTGATTCCCAGCCTGATGCCTTAGCCATCACAGCCCTGAC
>CAUYON010152053.1:0-16518 GCA_963573935.1 Arctocebus calabarensis | reverse complement strand
CCAACTAAAATTTGAAACCTAGATGCATTTCATTCAAGCGCCAGAAGATTCTGCACTATCAGATGCTTT
This sequence comes from Arctocebus calabarensis, assembly GCA_963573935.1. Taxonomy (NCBI): domain Eukaryota; kingdom Metazoa; phylum Chordata; class Mammalia; order Primates; family Lorisidae; genus Arctocebus; species Arctocebus calabarensis. The sequence goes on along the minus strand of CAUYON010152053.1, from coordinate 16,449 downwards.
ATTTTTAAAGGTAAACATTTAAAAAAAATTATGTAGCTATAAAAGTTCAGGAAACTGTGTTTTTTTTTTTTTGAGACAGAGCCTCAAGCTGTCACCCTGGATAGGGTGCCGTGGCATTGCAGCTCACAGCAACCTCCAATTCCTGGGCTCAAGCGAGTCTCCTGCCTCCGCCTCCCAAGTAGCTGGGACTACAGGCGCCTGCCACAACGCCCCGGCCATTTTTTTTTTTTTTTTTTTGGTTGCAGCCATCATTGTTGTTTGGCGGGCCCGGGGGCTGGATTCGAACCCGCCAGCTCAGGTGTACGTGGCTGGCGCCTTAGCTCGTTGAGCCACAGGCGCTGAGCCGAAACTGTGTTTTATATAATAGATATTTTTGAAGATTCAAATTGTATTAGTGTACTAATACATCCAAGAAATAAAAATAAAATTTAAAAGGTCCCTACTTAAAGAAAAAAATTAATATTTATTTGCTCATTTATATTTAACTTTTAATTTTTAGCAAACTCTGATCATCAAAGAATGGCTGTCTAAGAATACTGGGTATGAGAAATAAAACTTTGCAAAAGGGACTGATAAATGGGACAGGTATCCACTAGTCACAGAGAAACTAGAATTCATTTTACATAGGTTGGTAGACATGTATCTTTGTACAAGTCAAACAGATTATTGTTCAGCAACTATTGAAGAAGAAGAAGAATATTATGTATGTTATTAATATATTATTTATGTTAATTATTATATTATTTAAATATAATTATTTATATTAATATTCTATATTATTAATATATTATTGTTCATATAAAAGTAGTAGGTTAAACATAGTTCTTATATTATTATGGTTAGGTAACTACAACAATTTTTTTAAACAAGAGTAAAACTGCTTTTGAAGCTGAAGCTTAATTATACCACATTTTACACCAGGAAAACAGTTTAACACAAAAACAGTTTGTATATTATGCAAGACTAACTATGTCTGGAATAACCTAATGTGATGCTTCTTTTACTATAGAATTATAGAAATTCAGAAAATATAAGTAGTTGCAAAGTTCACAAAACATTATATATTATAGCTCACCAATATGGGTGGATAGACTATATTTTTGAGTGGCAAGAAATAGCTACAAAATTGAATGTCAAAACAAAGTTGGAAGAAAATGTATGATAGATTAAAAATATCATAGATAACACATTTTATTCAATATAGCATCAATGATAGACAACTTTAAAAATATGTCACCTCATAAAGCCTCTCTGCACAAATCATATCTGTTGTGTAATTTTGGTTGACAATATATTTGATATAAGTGTTCTTCTTGTTTCAGTTAAAAACCAAAGGAACCTAATAGTTTACTGACTAAATGACAGAAGGATGATGATTTCTATGCTGGGCTCCAGGGTTCTTTTCTGACACTCAAAAAATTGTTTAAAAATAAAAAGGAGTCAGCTAAAAGTGATTACTCTGAATGACATAAGTAATTAAAACTTGTTTTATTGGAATTAAACCTTTCTGCAAAACTGAATTTAGGAAAAACTCCATGTGTTAGTCACAGAGAATGCTATTGAAAAGACAGGCCAGACAATATTTCTCTCCTCTAATCAGCACATTATACTGATGGTTTAAGATTGTTTACAGGTTATATTTTGTATACTTGTACTTTTTTAATATAGCAGATTGAAACTCAAAAGGGCATAGAGTTGTGTGTCAAAAGCCTCAAAGACCATTTCTCTCTTACATTCTCTTCACATGTGGACAGAATTTCAAAAACATACAGCTTTTTGCCTAAGTATAAATTTACTGACAATATGCTTGTGACAGTAAATGCTTAGTTATGTCACACAAGTGCAAAGCGAGGCCTTTCTGTTATTCCTTAAATATAGCTTCAAACAAAGGCCAAAGAGTGAGTAATAAAGGATTCAAGTATCCCCAAAGCAATGTGAAAACTGCATCTTGACAAATATAGTTATGGTGTGAGTATTCTCAGATTTAAAATCAGTTAGGTTGCTGAGGAGGAAAATTTTTAAGGGATACTTATGTAACTACTATGTTAAAATTAGCCCAATAGAAATGATCATTGAATTTCATTGAGTTCTATAAATTTCACAAAATCATGAAAAGAATGTTAACTATAGATTGGAAAGAAGGTTTGTTTTTGCAAATGTGAGATAGTTATCTAAGTTCCACTGTTATGGATGTAGGTGATCAGAGTAGGGATTGAATATGAGCAATGACCTGGGTATGAAAAATTACTAATAAATGATTTATTAATGGGCCGACCACAGCACCAGAGAAGAGACTAAAAGCCAGAAAGATCGGAAGTGAGTGACAGACTCTTGTAATACATGAACCGGCTAAAAGTTCACAAGAAGAAAAAGAAGCAAAGAAGGACATTTATACTATTGAAAACCTTCTGTTTGGAATAAATTAGGCTTTTAATTATGTTACCCTCTTGTCCTGCCATGAACCCTGTGAAGTATTAACAGCCTGTTTTATAGAACAAGTTTCTTAAAGCTGAGAGCATTTATATAGGTTTTCCGAGTTTCTCCTGCTGGGAAATAGTGAAACAAGAGTCCCAAATTCAAACAAACTGACAGAATATTCTACGGTCAACTGCCTTCTTGCAGCACCAAGTGTGGTCTGGGAACAGGAGTGTCTTCATTTGGGAGCTTATTAGAAGTGAAGGAGTTTGCCCCCCCGCCCCGAACCATGGCAGAAGCACCTGCAGTCTAATGGGATCCCCAGGTGATTCCCGTCATGTTATAGTTTGAGAAGGGCTGAACGAAACACTCCAGTGGAGGATGAGTGGAACAGACAACAGGACTCCCGGGGGGAGGGGCAGGCGGAGAGAGTTGACGTAGGAGGTGAGAGTTAATGTCACAAATGCAGAGCAGAGCACCTGTCCAGGAGATCTGAACCAAGTCCAGGCTGAGGAGGAGGAGGATGAAACAGGCCAGACATGGCCCAGCTGTGGCCAATCTAAGAATTAAATATATATATATATTTATACACATATATAGTGCTGTGAACTGAGGATAACTTTGTGAATCCCAGTCCCTAATCCTCACTTTACATCATGGGTTATTGAGCAGGGCCCGGCCTCCTACTTCCCTGCCTACCACGTCAGTTCTTCGGAGAAGGACCTGTTAGCCATTGGAAAACCCAAGGCTGTATCCTGAGCTTTTCAGGATAATACCAATTTCAAATACTGTGTTATTAAGAGCAGATAGAATGTCAGAAACAACAGCCTTAGTTTGGGGCACAGATAATATGGGCTATTCTATACATATCAGTGAAATAAAATAACTGGATATTACATGTTCAAAGTGGCCTTTTACTAGACATTTTGGTAGGTCTGAGCAGAATGCCTTAACATCTAGCATCATGATGTTACATAAACTCTGTATTAGGACAAAGCAAAGATCTACTGATTGATTTTTAGTTGATAATCCATAGGGTTGTTAATCTTCAAGTGTGGTATACCTCTTTTTTCATATTTATTAACATTATTGAATTTTTAAACTTGTGTTGATTCATTTAATGTTTATGGAGTGCCTAATAAGTGTTGTATATTATTCTGAGACATTAGAATTAAACAAATACATGTGATTTGGTTCAGAAACCGGAGACATACAAATAATAAGTAAAACTCAGTGTTGTCAGCCACATTTAAAAGCGTGTGAGATTTAATGGACACAAACAGAAAAGCTCAATTAACCTAAAATGAAGTTAAATCTTTCAAAGAAGACAGGTGGAAGGGGGGCTTATCGAGCGGGCATGATGTGTACTACCTGGTGGTGGGCACACTTCTAAATTGGACATACGCAGTAGAAAAGCAATTTATATAACCAAAACATTTGTACCTGTGTTATATCCTGAAATTTAAAAAGATGAAGAACTTATAAGGCTTACCCCAAATAACATTAATATCAGCGATATGGCACAGGAAACAAAAGGCATTAACACTTTTGACAAAATTACAGGTACTTTTAATTAACTATCGTGTAAAATGTGACTTGAAGTTTGCTGAGAAATCAGCCTGGATCTGTGGACATGTCTGATTTACAAAAGATTGAACTTAGTTGTTTACAAGACGGGAAACCATTAAAGGAGTCAATTGATCAGTGTCCATTTAGAAAGATTGTGTTTAAGATGAATTCAAGACAAGAAGGTGAGGAGAGAGATCATGAGAGCTGAAATTCAGAAAGCAGTACGGTGACCTAACACATTTGGCCCGAGGCGCGGTGTAGGGGACCTCACCTCTGTCAGCCCCACCGGCCAGACAGCCAGTACACTTTGGGGCGCCGGCCACACCGGCTTATTCTCCGGGTAGCTGCTTTAAAAAATAAAAAATATCTATTTTGGCATCAAGTAAGTTACCCGATGTTAATTTACAATATGTTTAGTAGCAGAGTGAAAACTTACAAACAGGCACCACAATTCCTCCTTGGGGAATAACAAGAGCCGTTTAGAAAAAAAAATTAATAAAATACTTGAATGGAAAGCGAGTCGCTGGGGCCTGGGTTAAGGGAGAAAATGAACAACGGCTGTCCCGTGGGAAGGGTGAGAGAAGTGGGAGGGCTGAGAAAGTACACTGAGAAAGGAGGGGCCAAGCGGCAGAACCACAACAAACAACTGGACAGAGAGCTGGCCAAAATCGCACGTGCTCTGGGAGTACAGGTGTCTAATGAAGGCCCGCGGCATCACTAAGCCTCTTAACACGCGAAGGCTGACGTCAGAGCTTTCCCATGTGAATTATATTTACGTCCATGTAAACAAAGAAACAAAAACCTTCATTCTGCTATGTTGGTCACTGTAACCGAAAAGTAGAAATGGTGATGAAATTAGTAGCCAAAAGTGGTCGCTTCCTCAGAGAGCTTTAATGGGAACTTCAGCCCGTGGTCCAGACCTGGCCCTCTGTAGAGCAACGGAAATAATGAGGGGCACCTGCGGCAGAGGCGGGCGCCCTCAGAGCAGTTACAGACCTCCACGGGGGGCTCCACAGACAGGCAACAGGATTATAAAGGGGTCATTATCTGAGTACGAACCTTCATAAGATATTGCTAATTATTTACTTTGAACCACATGGAATTCTGCTGAATAGGGCAACAAAAACATTTGCAGTAAAGAATTCCTTTATTTCTCTCTTAAGGCGCCCTTCATATTCTGGATAGTCTGTGGATTTATGGGGCCCACATAGGATAAAATCTCAACAGACCAGTTCTGTACTGAGGCTTGGGGTCCGGGTTAGTGTTTCCAGCCCAGAAAGTCAATGTCATCACAGCCCCAGTCTTTTTCAGATCTGTTTTCCAGCATCTGAGTCTCCAGTTTCTGGATGAGCGACTAACACTGGAGTTTTCTTTTTCTTTTCTTCTCTTTTTTTTTTTTTTTTTTTTTTTTTTGTGGCTTTTGGCCAGGGCTGGGTTTGAACCCGCCACCTCCAGCATATGGGGCCGGCGCCTTACTCCTTTGAGCCACAGGAGCCGCCCGACACTGGAGTTTTCAAGTGATAACAATATATAGGCTCATTTTATGGCCTGACGACTACTGAAGAGAAAAAAAAAAAGAAAAAAAATTGGAAAGAGCGATAAATATATAGAAAACATCCACCAGACTTCTAACCAGTCTGATTAGCCACTGTGAATTTTGTGACAACTCTTCCACCTAACCCTGTGCCAATATCTGTGCTCTCAGGGGCAGACCCAGTTTAAAAAGTTTTTATTAGTTCTCTTGTTCTGCTTACCTTTTCAGCCCTTCCCACACCCTTCACACACACATTCCCTCTGCAATGAGGGTTACACAATGAAAGCTTTCTAAGAGTGATTTCCTTTCTAAGGTATTTTGCCCTGAAAATTTTAGCACATTATTTGAATACGTTAAATTTTATGGCCGAAGAAGTCTGTTATTTATCACATAAATATAGCACACCAAGAAAGAATGAGAATAGAATTGGTGCAACCTAAAAGCGTTTAGTTGTAATATTTGATACTAAGTTGGAAGTCATGTTGGGGTGGTGATGAAGGCCCCCGCAGACGTAGAGCCCTGGGATGCTAATTACTCCTTTTTCCGTCTGTGTGGGGGATCAGCGGTTATTTGATTCCTCTCTGTTTCGGTTTTGTTATTATGAAACAGAGATTTTAAAATTCTCATGAGGTTGTGTGGAAATTAAATTTGTTAATACTTTAAAGCACTTCAATTATGCCTGGCATAAAAGAGCACACAAAAAAATAAGCCCTCATTTTTGGTTTCTGACAATTATTGCCATCCCTATTATTACTATTCCAGTGCTGACTCTCAAGCCACGTGTGACCACTCCCTGGGCTCAGAAGTGTTTCTGGAGGCCCTCCCACCTGCCCCTATCCCACATTTGTGTGTCCCCGAGTTGCTCATCGATCTCCTTTATGATGTAAGAAATGCATTCAGGTGGTGGGGTGAGGAGGCCGTGTTACCTTTGTCCGTGGAGGTTTTGGTGGAATGATTGAGGTCCCATGGGAAGGTGTCTTAGGGTCAAAATTTCATGTCCTAGGAGAGCGCCTGTGTCAGTTGTAGGAATTCTGCAGTTTCTTTGTTGACCTGACTTCCCCCTGGAGTTTCCCCACACGGTCAGGCCTGAGGAGCACCTGCAGAGCCTGTATGAGGGCTGCACGGCTGCCTCCTCTCCTCCCTTCCTGACAAACTTGGGTGACCTGCAGGGAAGAAAGCAGACCGCCGCCCTGCGCTGGAAAAATCACCTACTTCATTCTTGAAAACGTAAGGTCAGAGTAGATTTAGCAAGACAGCCATGATGGGTCAGCAGATAAGCCCGTCAACTGCAGTATTCAGGTTGCCTTGTCTAGCAATCGATCTACGGCTTTTAATTAGTGTGTTTCAGCCATAATTTACTCTATCTCCAATATTATCATTATATTAAAAATGTACTTACACCTTATCTGAATTTCAGTAAAGATCATCATGGGTATTGGTATGATAAAGAGGTCTCAAGTTGTTTGTTTGTTTGTTTGATTTTTAATGAGGCTTCTAAATCTGCAAGTCTTTGGATTCATAATCAAAAGATGTTATTTCTTGTCACACGGAAGTCATTATTTCTGAACATATGTGGGATGTTATATCAGGTTGAAAAGTGGTGGTGTCATAGTAAATAGTACCACTTGGCACAGATTAGCAATCAAAAGGAAAGTTACTCATAAACAATTAATTTTTGGTCTTTCTAATTTTATTTATCGTATCTATTAAAAAGCCTAAAATTTTAGAATATTAACTTTAAATTAAGTGTAGCTTATTGAGGAATTTTGCTTATTCTCTTTGAAATGTGATAGATTTAATGGTTTAGATTAACGGTTAAGTTTCTTAGATTTTATGAGCTTATGTGATTATTTATTCAATGGGGTTTAGTCATTTCTGTCAACTACAAAAGACACACCTTTTGAAGGAAGCTGATTCACACATTCACATTAAATATTTAGAGTAAAACTTGAATCTATCATAGGGAGTTAGAACTATAAATTATAATTTGCTCACAAATTTATTTTTAAAAGCAAGAAAATCATAAAAGCTCTATGTAGTAAAATATTATCAGTAAAAACATATTTTTTCTATTTATTATTCATTCAAATATTAAATATTAGCCAAAAGATAGCTTAGTTTTGTCTTTCTTAATAGTTCATTAATTTTTGAAATAGCAAAAATTATTATTTTTATGTGACTTCAAATTATTAAGCATTTTATTACTAAATAAAATTCCTTCCACTTATAAACACATTCAGAGTTATTAATAATATTATCTACTCAGCGAAAGGTATTAAAGTCTAGCATACTTTTGGAAAATATCAGTTTGTTACTTTAATATATATTAAAACTATATATACTCTACTATCATTTATAGCTACGTAATTTCTACAATATTTGACATTCTTGTTACTATGATTTATGACAATGAGCTTGACATGAAATATAAAATCACAAATGCCTATCTTTTAAGATTACTTATTGGGAAGATGGATAAAATATGAAATTAAGTTTCTCCCCTGATGTCAAATGCAAATGTGTTCCAGTTAAAAGGAAGGCAGAGATTAGGGGATGAAGGAAAACACTCCCCAGCCACTGTGAGGGCAGAGTTTAATACACAGCCAGGAAACAGTGCTGCCGGCCCTTGGTCGCTAACCTAGAGACCTCTGGGTGTTGAGCTAGAAGAGATGAAGTCTGATTTTGACTTCATCGTATAAACAGAATGTCATCCGCACATCAAATTCCACACACAGTGAACCCCTGGCATGGTTAATGATTATAATCTTCACATTTAATCACGGGAACACAGTGACAAGCAAACAAAGGTTAGCTAAACTGACAGTTCAGACTGTTTCAGCAGAAGAGAACTCCGCAAGTTTTATTTTTAAATGTGTATGTCCAACTCCAGCAACCCTTTTCCAAAAAGCACTTGAAGTTTGTACAAGAGATTCCTAACTTGGAAGAACTGACCATTTTCTTGATCTTTCAGGTGGTAGAAATTATCTGGAAATCTGTTAATTTTATTTTAAAAGTTTGTGTTTCTGATGATGTTTTCCTGGTCGAATTAAGTTGTGGGTTCTTAATTCTGGAATGAAGATGTGGCCATAGAGAAGATTCTTTTGATGAAATTGTCCCCATTCTCTCATCTTCTTTCTTTAAATGTTTTTAAATGTTTAAAAAAAAGTCTAATTGTAACATATACCATTTTCTCACAGAAGACACACCCAAATCACTTGTAATCTAATCAAGTGGATAAAATAACTTAGAACATGCTTTATAATAATAGACATTTGGAAATTCTTGAAATGACAATAATTTAAAAGTTTTAGACTTTTATTCAAACACACTACAAAAATAAAATATTTGTTATATCTTAAGTATTCAGGACAAAATGCACAATTTTTTTTTTTTCAATTTAAGGCCAGCTTTTATTTAAAAAGTAGTGTATGCTATTATATACAAATAATATATGCTTTGTTTTTTAAATAATTTTGGTACCTTTTCCAATACAATGTTTTTTCGTTATTAGGTAGGATGTACAGTAAAATATATTAAAATATTGATAAATTACGTGTTGCTTGGAATTTATTAACTCTTAACAACAAACTACACAAGATTTTGCTTCTTTTCATGAAATACATGTTAAGAATTACCTTGTAAAAATATCTTTTGTGGTACTTAACCCATTCTTATTTTAAGGTAGTTTTGTTCAGTTACTTGGTATTATTATTTTTTTGAATAATGAAGTTCCATTTCTTAGTAAGCCTGTCAATATTTCTTTGTATCTTGTGTTTAAGTTTATTTAATGATGCCAATGCTTGTTTAATTTTCATTTTCTCATTTTTGAAGGAGAATTACTTCAATGAATCTGAAATTACAAATGTTACAGGACTCTCATGATTTTGTACTTCTATTTTTGAAAAAGGAAATAAAACACATCATCAAAATAACCTCTTCCACCCTTTCCAAAATAAGAGGGACAGATCTAAAATCTAAGAACATATGTAGGTGCACATCAGGGTTTGTGGAGCCTGCTGTGAATACAATTCAGGGTCCTTTTTAAGAAACATGGTACAGACTCTTAAAAAAAAATGTGAGCATGAGCAGAGAGAGATACAAGAACTTACAACAAATACTAAATGATGACTACATAAAATTACAGAACCGAAAAAAATAGTACATTTATTAATTGATTGTCTGATAAACTCCATAAATAGTTTCTTAATTTCTAGCCACATGCACGTTGATCACACTTCATATAGCAAAATAATATTTATAGTATTTTCTACTGAAATAAGAAAAAGATTTGTGTAGTCATCTTAGTCCTACTAATTAAAATTTGCTTTTCATTATTGCTAGTTTAGAAAAATTCCTTTCTGCTTCACAATTATAGAGTTTTTAGCCTATTTGGGGAAATCTCGGCCAGGTGTCTCATATATGAGCTGTTATAAAAGAAAGGTGCAAACTCAAAAGTTCTAAGAAATTCTATTTTGCACAGTATTCATCAAAGAAAAAATTAAACGAGAGATAAATTTAAGTTCGTAGATGTTCCCCCAATTTTTTCTTTCTTTTACATAAAGACAATATGATCTGGAATCAGTAAATATTTGAGGCTCTTTTGTTATTAGTGGTACCTTTCCACGGTTTATTCTTACACAATACAGAGATTTCTTTTTACAAAATTACAATCTTACATTGTGCCCCTTTCCCATGAACTCACATGCACATACAGCCTCTCACACACACTCCCTATATTTAAAATGTTAGAGGTAATAACTGACCATAGTCAGTGGATAGTCTGTCTCCACCACATTCTCTCTTTTTCATTTGAAGAAATTGTTTATAAATAGAGATTTTTAAAATCAGTGCTGGCTTCAATCCTTCAGATTTTATTATGTCTAATTAGGCCAAGAAAGGATTCATTAACTCAGCTAATAATTCCCAGCAAGAACTAAGACATTGACAAACAATCTTACCTTCTTTCCCCAAATCTGGACTCGGCCAACAGGCAGCAACTGGGATGGGCCATGGCAAGATGCATACTTCATTTAAGAAAATGGACATAATTTCAGCACAGAGCAACCCGGCAATTCCTTTTTAAATGTAAAATAAAATTATATGTCTTTTGTTTTCACATTTGTGAAGTAGGAGTTTTAGTATGTATGTTATTCATTGATTGTATAGATATATGTGGAAATCATCAGGAATGCTGATTTTTATCTTGACAATCTACCACAAAAATTATTGCTATCCTTGTATATTACACCTATGTATTAAAAAATCAATAAAGTAAAACTTAGAAAGCATAACACGTGCAATGTGTTATGTACCACAACGAGATAAGAGTTTCACTCCATCATTTGTAATACGAAATATGTGAATTTTTTAAGCCCACAAATCAATGCTCTGCTCTACACATTTTCCCTGACATTCCTAATTTTTTCTGAGAAAGGTAAATATTATGTAAGTTATTTACAGCTAGGATAACTTTACCTTATTTTGAATAAGGTAAAGTTTTTGAATAAAGTAAAGCTTTTAAATATTTGAAATTGTTGTAACAAACATTTCCTGTTTGCCATTTAGATTACCAAATAATGGCAATCCAGATACCTGGATTATAATCAGGTATCTATTTATCCATTTGGTGAATTATTTTGGCCAATGTCACGGAAGCTTATTAGATATTTTAAGGAGAAGTGTACATTCTAAGTATTTCTGAAGTTATTATTTTTTTAATCTGTTATTATTTTATTTTACTTTTGGCTGGGGCTGAGTTTGAACTCACCACCTCTGGCATAGAGACCAGTGCCCTACTCTTTTGAGCCACCACTGCTGCCCTCTGAAGTTATTTTTAATGGAACTTCTTTTTTTTTAATTTTTTTTATCATTGGGGATTCATTGAGGGTACAAGAAACCGTGTTACACTGGTTGCATTTGTTGGGTAACTTCGTATCTTTTATGTTTACCTGGATGTAGCTAGAGCACATTTTTCTTAGTAAAGTACCTCAAGAACAGAAAAAAAAGGTATACAATGCCTTCAATACTACTACGAAATCAAGAATATAATCACCTACACATTCATAGAAATGGTAAAACATGACTATAGTCCAGAAAGAAGGAGAGAGGAGGGTAGGGGGGAAGCCATGAGGTGGGAGGGTATTTGGGGGAACCTAACCTAATGTGCATAACTAAGAATAGAGTATGAATGTCTTAACACAACAAATAAGTAAGTGGGAGAAGGTTATGTTAATCCGTTAGAGGTAAGCATTCCACAGTGTGTATCAAATCAGCACATTGTACCTCATAAATGCATTAATGTACACAGTTTTGACTTAATAAAGAATTAAAAAAAATAAAATAAGTAATAAATAAAAGAAGAAAATCATAGGAGCGTCAGTGATGATTCTGCATGTAAATGAAGATGCCAGGAACTGAGTGAGATAAGCTATCTTTAACCTGTTTTCAAGGTTATGTACCACGAAGGCTGAGCTGTCTAGATTTTATTAAAGGGGTAAAGAAATGAGAAAAACAGATGATGCTGTATTTTAAGCCTGAAATGATAGAGTGATCATGACAAAAGAGATTAGAGGTGTTGTTTATTCTCAGATCATCGATTCTGGCCTGTAGACACTTAAACCAATGCAACAAACAAGCTGAGGATGAATGAGGAGCCCACGAAACTTTTTCAATTTTATAGCCACAGAAGCAGGACACAGTGACTTATAATCCTGAAACATCTGCTGTCTATCCAAGACAGGAGAGGAGACGTTGAGGGATAGACTGATCGACTTTCTAGACTAAGTCAGGACCAAAGACTGTGAAGGACACTGAGACTCAACAGAAACAAACAAATGTGAGCATGAAATGGACTTCTAGGGTGCGTGTTCATGGGTCTGTCTTGCAGGAAAAACAAACAAAAACAAAAGCAAAGAAACATATCCTACTCTGTCTTAGTGAACAGAATTAAAACCAAAATTTAGCTGACATGGGACATGAGTGCTAATGAAAAGGGATTTTAGAAGAGTAAGTTAGCCTGAATATTATTTTTGTGTTGGCTTTGGGTTTTTGTTGTTGTTGTTGTTTTGTTTTTAATTTTTAAAATAGGGTTAATGCCACATAAAGGTCCTATTCAAGTTAAATAAAGACTGGCTCTATTTGACAATCTCTTCAAACTTATCCAACACCATACAAGTGGCAGATAGGCGAGCCCCCCAGAGTGGGATGTGCTGGGGAGAGGAAATGTTGGACTTGCTCTCTTCTTAGTCTCCATTACTCTATGCTGTCACAGAGTGAGCGCCACAGCTCTCTGGTCACATTATCTTGATGATACACATTTTCACTTCCCATGGTGATTTTAGAACCTAACTCAATGTAAGCAAGTCAACATCATGTGGATTTCATCTGAGACTGGATGAGAAGTGAAGTATAAGACTGAAAGGATGTCCCAAGGTATTGGGGGGAGGGTCTTTCCCAGTAAACTGAAGTCTCTGGTGAAAAAAAGCCTACCTCAGGATAATGTCCAAGGGAATTTAGGACACAAAGTACAATGTAAACAACTCTGTAAGACCCTACTGGATAAGTATCAGTCAACCCTATTCTACAGAGTTAAACATAAACAAGTTGGTTTAGTTAATACAAAAACATGGTGAGGAAACCTGTATTTTCTTTCTCTTCTTTTTTTCTTTTTTTGTTTTTAGACAGATTCTTGCCTTGTAGCCCTCAGTAGAGTGAGGTGGCCTCATAGTTCACAGCAACCTTCAACCTTTGGACTCAAGTGATTCTCTTGCCTCAGGCTCCCAACTAGCTGGGACAACAAGTGCCCACCACAATGCCTGGCTATTTTTAGAGTGGAGGTCTCACTCTAGTTTAAGCTGGTCTTGAACCTGTTCGCTCAGGAACTCCAGCCTCCCAGAGTATTAGGATTATAGGCATGGGCCACCACACCAGGACCACCATTTTCCTTATAGTGTGTACAGTTCTCATGGAAATTTTCATATTGATGTGGTCACAAGCTCAGAAAGGTGTTCGCTTCTCCAATTCTCCCTCAGTAAACTTGAAGGGCATCATATGGTAGGAAAGGGCTACAAATGTCTGTATAAACCCAGAGTATTGTTTTTTGCCATGCTATTTGCTATCGCGCAGAGCACCTTTTCCTGCATACCTCAGTTTGACCTCAAAATTCACTTACATAACATAGTCACAGATATAGCATCCCATGTTATCACTTACTTCATGTGAACTGCACCTCAAAACACCTTAGAGAGGCACCTCATGTAACGATAATGGAAGGCAAGCTAAAGCAAAACTAAGGCAAAATTTAAACTGCAAATAAAAGATTTTGTATGAGTTTAGCTGATAAAGCAAATAAAGCAAAGGAAAATTTCCCCAAAGGAAAAACAGAAACTACTGAGAAACAGATTCCCTTACTTGTTTTCTTCCTCATTTCATCAGTATTTATAGCTACCAACACATAGATGATACCTGCGTGTTTAATACACACTTTGCAAATAAGTTCACCATTTCAGGGTTTCCGAGAAAGACAGAATTCATGACCCATTCTTCATTTCAGCTGCCACTAAGTTGTTATGAATTAGAAATCACTTCCTGGTTCTTCTTAACCTGCAGATTTATGCAAACAACAGAAGCCCAGATGCCTCCTTAAAAGAGGACTAAAGTTTTAATCACAAAGCAGCACTTAAGACATTATTGCTTATACTTTGAAATATTTATAGTATGAAATATGTCACTCTAGAAAGAAAATGTCTAGATCAACAATAACAGGCCCACAGGAGAGAAAAGCATAAATTAAAGTGAAGGAAAGGGGAGAGGGGCCGAGGGAGGAGGACAGGTGAGCTGTCCCCACTGGGGACAATGTAAGTATGCAGAGCACACCCCCTGGGTGAAGAGCTTAACTTTACCTAACAGATGCAAACCCTGTAACCTGATCATTTGCACCCTCAAATCAATCTGGAAAAAACTGACGAAAATAAGGTCAACAGACAATGGGCCATAGTATAGCAATCTGAAAAGAATGTTTCCCTCTCAATATTACTGATATCTTCAAAATAGTTAGAAGTTCTCTAGTACTTCTGGGATTGGAAGAATAATCTCTGAAAATTTTTGAGTTATTTATCAATCCATGTCCTTAAACAAAGTCCACTGAATAGTTAGCTTTACTCCTCCCATTTTTAGAGATGCAAAACCTTAAAATAAGAAAATACTTGCCCAACGTCTGGATGAGCTGGTAAGTAGTTACTAGACATACTAATACGAAAGTCCCTGTGTTAAATCACTGTGGTGGTGTCTTCTTATTCAACGGTAAACAGTGTAACTGGATTGCATTCCCTGCCGACCCAGACGTGTCCTACCAAATCCCCATTTTCTTTCTTGGCGAACCCACTTCACACTTAGAGCCTTAAAAACAAAGCAGGCTGACTAACACGTTTTGTAGTTCTTCAGATATAAATATCGAAAGGAATCTACTGCATATATTCATTTTTACAAAAAACAAAACGTTTGTGTAACGTTTCTAATGTCTCTTATATAAATTGTCATTTTACATAACAGTTATTTATATAATTGCCCTTCAACAAGAACTGGTCCTGCCTTGCGCTAACACACTGGGTATATTGTAGAAGAAAGTTCATGATTTGATTTCCTGAAGACAATATAAACTGTTTCTTTGGAGTGAGTTTTACTTTTTTAAGACAAATATGCTACAGCTAAACAAAGAGGAAACAAAGCCCCTTCCTCTCACATTTTTTTGTTTATATTAAGACCCAATTGTTGGTCTTGTAATTTTGTAAGAATGTGCTTTTGTTAATGACAAATCGTCATTCTTTTCTTTCTGATTAGCTAAGTAAAGTTTCTAACATTTTTTTATGGTTTGAAGTATAAATCTATTTTTTTCTGCATTTCAATATGTTTATTTTAACATGGACTGTCTATTTTATATAAATGTTCATCCTCCCCCCAAAACTTTTAAAATTACCTTTAAAATACCAAGGCAAGAAAAGTGGGAAATATGTAAACATTTTTGAAATAATGTTTATTTTACAGTTCATTTTATTTCTAAAATTTTTTTGTTTTAATTTTAAAAAATCTCAAATACACTCACAACTTGCAAGTATAGACTGAAGTACTTTCACTTAAAAAAAAAAGTTATCTACAACCCAATTGTCCTCTTCTCAATTTATGTCTCCCTGAAAATATTTAATATTAATTTCAACAGACAAAAACAATCTTCCACAGTACAACTAACAAAATCAACACATTAACATTGTTATCTGTCTGTGGTCAAGTTCCAAGAGCTGGAAATACCCAGAAAGTGTGAAGACCCTCCCAGTGGCAGAATGGCTGAGGGCACACCTGTGCCACCAGATCTAGCCATGGATATGCCACGGATAGTCTGGAGGCATGGATGTGTACACACCCACACACACACACAGAGTGAAGTGAGACTTGAGTCCACACTGAGACAGTCCTATCCAACACCACAGAGTTCACTTTATGTTTTACATTTTCATATTTACAAGTTCCCTCTCCAAGAATAAGCATTCTGGCTTTTGTTACGCTTAGCATAGTAAGTCATTTGGTAAAACCTTCTTCAAAGACAATTCTTCAAAGAAACAACTGTGTGAGCGTTCTTCAAAGAAACAGAACCAATAGGAAATTACACATGGTGCATTATGAACAAGGGACCACGTGAGTATGGAGGCCGAGATGCCCCATGGTCCGTTTATTGCCTGCAAGCTAAACGTCCGAGAAAGCCATGGAGTGATTCAGTCCTATTTAGTTGAAGTCAGAATGCCTTGATCCCTAAACCAGGAAAAGATCCAACAAGAAAAGAAAACTACAGACCAATATCACTAATGAATATTGATGCAAAAATATTCAATAAGATCCTAACAAACAGGATCCAGCAACACATCAAACAAATTATACACCAC